>JAEIHY010009095.1:0-32578 GCA_018904565.1 Drosophila tsacasi | reverse complement strand
GGTTCAAGAGTTATGATTATTGCAACCCCAAAGTATCTAAACTGCCACTGTGCGTCGCCAGAGAGTCTTCGTGCCGGGGTCCCATTGTTTATGGTATCCCTCGAGTGATTTGTATGGAGAATTCAATACGATTCGCAGTATTTTCAGTATTTACAGCGTTTGGGACAATGTGCCAAATGCATATCACATGTTCTTGCACTTCAAATAACCTTATAAAAGGGGTTTTAGATTTTTATTTTAAGAGTTTGTGTTGAGTTTTGGTATTTTTAAAGGGGTGTCGGTGAATAAGAAAACTTATAAATTGGAAAACTACTATTAGTCTCAGCTTCAGATTAAATTTAGAAATAATGTTTGTTTTTATGATTAAAATTTAAATTGTGGAGTTGGAAATATATTAAAGTCGAAAGTCTCGTAAATACAGAAATGGTTATTAAATTATGAATCTTCTTTAAATAAAGTGTAGCATTTAATGTTAAAATATTATTATTATCATTGAAAAATATCAAAAACAAATTAATAGCTAATATTGTTATATCAACTTAGTTGTTTACATAAACGAATAAATAAATATATTGTTATATTTTATAAATCTTTGCCCAACTTCTACGATTTCTATCATCTCAGTATTGCAAGTCAAAAGAATTAGACTTTTGTACGACATCCGGTAACCAAGTGATCTATTTTAATTTATTTTTGCATATTGGTTTGCTGGTTTGTCGGCTTTCACTAAACATGCTCCATAATTTTCCTGTTAGCGGTGATTGTGTATTTCCCTCGAATGATATTAGCTAACACCTATTATGAATACATTAAATAAACATTGAATAAATATAAATATAATTTGCATGTGTTTCTACTTAACTTAATAAATCGGTGTACCCATTATCGCCGTGGAACCCTTTTCTTCTATAAGTACTCTATCTATATGCAAATATAGCTAAAGGGCCAAAGTTCAATTTGCTGACGATTGAAAAAATGCCAACACATGTTGAGGATGGGTTAACTCATTAGTCGGAATTCGCATGTCAATCAATTTATAAACTTTGGTTATCGTTGTGTTTAAGCTTTAAAACCAAGAGTCATAGAAGCACTCCCTCTTTATTGTTTAAATAGTTTACACGTGTTATTCTCACCTATAATGGTTAATTAATGGATTAATAATAGTTTAATGAAACATTATTATATATACTTAAGTGGCTGGCCCTAGAATTTTCCCATTAATGGTTTAATTGTCGGTCGGATTAAATATTGTCGCTTAATTAATTACGTTTTTATTCAAAGCTATTATTTGTGTAAGCTTGCTATAAAAAATACATTTATTTAGAGGAATTTAGAGTGTTAAAAATGTACAATTAATAAAAAAAAAAATGTTCAGGAGTGACAAAGTTAATTTAAATATATTATTTTTCTCGGAAGAGTGTATCCCGCCTTCACCTATGACTCTGATCCTTGTCCTCTCGTTTGGCCTTTTAATTAGTCGGTCTTATCTGAACGAAAAAAACCGTATATCTGGGTCTCCAACCACCTATCATGCACATATGAAATACGACCTTCTATTTGTTAGGCCCGCCCAGGGGAATACTGTTATTTGCACTTCAATAATGATGGAACGTAATGGGGACAGATACTCGTGATGGCTGATTATTATCGACGAGTATACGACAGTATTCAAATATATATGTGAGTAAAAAACACAAATAATCCATTATATTACCGTATATTAATATTTTGGAAGTTTCACTAACTCTAAATTTGGTTCTAGCAATTAATTTCGTTTTATTTTAACTGCTGATTGACAAGTATTAAATATTAATGTATTAAAATGTTTACTGACTGACTCGGAAAAACTCCTATGATAAATATAGTTTCCCGGGACTAGACTACTTGCATATTTTTATAAATGTATTGATAAGACTTATCATACAAAATTTGTTTATTGAGCAAATAAAAACTTTATTAATTTCGTATATAACATAGATTGGAAAGATCAGTAATAATTGATATAATATTTGCGTATTTTTTCTATATATCCATGGAGTTTAAGGGATTATAATTTAGTGCCAACTGAGAATATAAGTAGTCACCACCTAAAGTCTATATACTTATTAATTAGTATTAAATAAAATACATTTATACATATTTAATTTGCGTGTTATATATATTTTTATTTTCATTTCCTCTAGGATATATTTTGGTTGGTTTTAATTTTAGATTCTTTATCGCAGTAAAGCTCTCTAAATAAAATATTATATTATCGAACTAATAACGTTCTTAATATTCAAACATTCCCATTTAAATACTTGATTAATTTTAGTTATTATATTTCATTTTAATAGCTTAATAACCAATACCATATATCATTTTGAAGTCATTAGGTAAGTGAAATAATATAACGTTATTTGTAGAACTTCTGCTATTTGCATTCTATATTAACAATTTACGGCTCACAAAGCTAATCTTATTTGAATCTCCCCCGATGGGCGCATGTAACCTTTTAAATAAATAATTAAGCCCCAGTCATTATTATGACATATTAAATAGATGGCTGCCCAGAGGAGAACTTTGATTGATACACAGAAAAGTATCAAATTAAAGTTTTTTTTTTTAATGTCTAAATCGGGTTTTGAATGCCCAAAAGTTAGTTTAGAAAACTGGCTATGATACACACACATTTTTGATATGAATGACAACGACAATTGGCCGAAATGTACACATGTTTTGATGCAAAACCTGTTGCTAATTGATGACGGTAAAAAATCAGGAGTCTGTCTACCGTCTAGACAATGCTCATCTGGTTTAGCCTTTCTGTGTGTGTGTCTATATAGAATCTATACTATACGCAGAAGTGTGTCTTATCAAATGGAGGCAGCCACAAATCGGCGGCTCTGTAAGCCGCAATTTCGCTGCGTGCCTCGATCCGACATGCGATCGTGATCGCTTTTGACATTGACATTGAATTCGAACATCGGTCGACGGCGCTCGGCGCATATAAACACGCTACGAGCACCACAACAGCAGCAGCGGCAGAAGCAGCAATAAAAACCACAGCAGTTAAAAAAGCCACACACGAAATAATAGCAAATAAAATAGCAGCAAAAACAGTATTGGCAACAGCAGCAAAGACAAGCTACAAGACCAAAAGCAAGAAAATACCCTAAAGTACAAGAAAGAGCAACAAGTTTCAACATAAACCTAAAAAAAAGCACAAGCATAGGCAAACATAGACGCCAGCTTACAACATAAAACAGCAGAAGCAGCACCACAAGAAACAAAAGCAAAAGCTGAAATGATTCTTGCTATTTCTTAAATATGTATATAACAAAAACATAAAATATATTTAATGTATATGGAACCTAATAAATCACAATTTGTATCCTTATTGGATTTCCACTTGAGAATACTTTTTAAATAAAATAAAGACATTTGCTCAGTGTAAAATAGTCATATCACCAACATCAGAAACTACGCCAACAACTACATAAGAAACATAAGCAAAGCCACCGGACTCTTGGAACATTTTGTTTTATTTTAAGCGAACGACAACAACCGGCTGGCCTTCCTAACCCACAAAAATCGGAATAAAACAAATAAAGCGGCTATGAAATCCACCAGCAAATAGCGAAGCATAAAAAGCTAGCCGCCAAAAAAAGCTCAATGGGAATGCCGCTGACCCCGCCAAGATTCCCCCTTCCAATGCTCATTCTCAAAACTTAAACACATAAAAAATATTTTGGAGAGATATAAAATAAAATAATTATTTCAAAATGTATAATTTTTAGTTTTATTGCAATTTAATAATCACTGGGGCTTGAAAATCATTTTAAAAAGACGCAACACCTTATTTTGAATTTGGTATCCGAAAAATGTTTTTCCATACTTTTAGCTACCTTAAAAAGGATTTTAAAACTCTAGTTGAATATCTGTCATATTTATATTATAAATAAACAAGTATTTATAATAGTAAATTCAACGAACTGTTTTGTTTCTGTGTACTTCTATTATGGGTCGTACGATTACGTTTTTTTGGGAGGTCTTTGCATTGGGTATATATGTGGAGTTCGGAGGGGGTTTTGGGAGGAAGCATCGTGTGCACCGTCACGGTTGACTGAACTCAATGAGCTGCTCGATTCGCGCACCTTAGAAAAATCTCATTGAACTGCATCCTATAAAATTAAATGATTTTTTGATCGAATTTAATGTATGGAAAGTAGTGCTCAGGGTTAGATAATTGATTTAGGCGGGGAATAGATGTAATAGTATGTTCCCATACTTAAATAGACAGTTTTCAAAATAGTCGACATCCTGGTTTATAATATTATTTAAGACTATAATTTTTATCTTACTTGCTAGTCAGGGCTTTGATCACCACTGTCTTAATTACCTTCAATGATAATTTAAAAATGAATATCATATAACTACGTATGTATATTTATGAATTAAATTAGTAATGATATACGGGAACTAAACGGCTCTGTTATAGAGTTCAGGAAACGTAACACTCGATAATTATCGATCTTAATTGAATTAGAAAGGTCTAAGACCCATAATTTAATATGTCTTAATGTATATGTGAAATACAGACTGGACGTGGACGGCAACTTTGTTAGCAACCGGTTTTAAAATTTAATAATATTCGATGTGTCTCTAAGGTGTTAATGATTTTATAGGTCAAGTTTTTGCGCACTTATAACACTTTCTTCCTAATGTTTATTTTATTGGAATCGTAATTGTTTCTTTGCTTACTTTTTACTCTGGGAAAAACTATAGAACGTTTATTTTCTAGCGTTTCTAGCGTGAGGTTGGATTCTGGGTTAAGACTCGATAATTGAAAATTGATTAGAAATTTGTACCCGTGATTAAGTCAAGACAGTTCAGTAGTCACTTAACTAAATCAATTGTGATTGGAAGGAGATCGAAGAGATTACGTGAATAAATTCATTATAGAATTGCAGTACAGACTAAGTCAGGTACCAAGATCTGACAACTGTTCTAGACACGTGTGACTGTGACGTACCAATTGTAATTTGAATGGTTTCCAATAAAGATATAGTATGCTTTTTATTTGCATGACTGTCACGGCGACATGCAAATTAGACAGGTGAAACTATTCACGATATTTTCTGAATGAATTCTGGATCCGATCCAAGTGCACTCACCTTTATGTTTGCCCACTTCTAGCCGATAGTACAGATCCTCGAAAGTAATGTTGGTGGCACCGGAAATACGGGACTTGCGCATTTTCTCTTTCGTGAGTTCCTGATCACAGGGCCGCTTAAATATATAGAATTATATTTCAGTCATGAGTGTGATTTTTCAGACCTGTCTGCTTATTAACTTAATGCTATTAACCTTAGGTTAGTAATTAAAAAATCTCGGTATGTAATCAGTTTAAATTGTAATCGTACATATTTTAATTACACTTGTTCATAAAGTTTTTGAATTCTCGCGTAACTGCCTGGAACCAACTGGCTTAATGCTAAATCTTAAGGAGAGCTACTACGCCTCTGACTTTGTTCGGTTCACGTGTCATTGCCAGAAAATAATTGAGCAAACTCCAACTAGAAAATTGTAAATTAATAGTGACGCACTTAAGTACCCGGATATAAATATAAATTGATAGATGCACACAATCTGTTCTGTTCTTATAGTAGGTATTGATTTCAGGTTTACAGTTTAGTCGTGACTTGTCATTGAAATTATGAAGATGACAACTGGGAAACTTTATACTTCAGGAAAATATATATCTTTAACTTTCTGAAATTTATTATTTCTATATTATCCAAGTACATATATCAAAGTTTCTCATAAGTGAATTATGCATTTTTTGTAGTGATTTACTTTTTGTTAAATGTGTGATTTAATTGTCTTATTTTCTAATCTTAGCTTTTTTTGTTTTGTGTAAAATATATTATGCAAAGGGTCCTTCATAATTTAGACACAGATGTAGTAATTTGGTACTATCATCAGCTTTTTCTTAATTAAATAACAAATGAAACTTTTATGTAAACACTTAATAAATGAGAAAAATTTTATGTTTAATCTACGATTGTTAACCTTTAACATTTCACTCTAAGTAAGATATATGTATGTATTTATATCAATAACTCAACCTTTTCCATTTAAAAAACTAATTTTAGCTACCGTTCGATTTGACGTTTAACTCGAGACTAATTTGACACACAACCGTGTTTGGAAAAAGTTGTTATCATCGGGATTGTATATAATTACAGGCTGCTCTTGAATGCGGCAAACATTTGAGGCAAACTTCGGTCGGCTCAAGTACGATCGAGATCATATAATTGGCTGTAAAAATATTACTTTTAACGGCACCCCATTGATAATGACATATGCTTGTATCGCTTAATTTGACGTTCATTTGATAAATAAGACAATTTATTAAAGTTCACAGCTTTTTGAACTGTGCATCGTTTATCTGAAATGATTTCTATTTACACTTTAATATGTTGTTTATCAGCCGGAAACTTAATTAAAGCCAGCTTTAGTATAATGTAATTAAAAGTAACCTCGGTATTTAGGTGTAGAAATAGTTATGTAGTGAAGGTCTCGTACTTAAGTTGACCTTATTGGCAATGTTTATAATTGAAATAGAAGACTATAATGCAACGATTGAACTTAATCGGATTAATAGTCGGGTACCAGACTGAAGGTTAATAAATAATACATTTCATAAGTCAACTCCATATTTCCAATTCCATTTCTATGTAATTTGTGGGAATTTCTCGTTGACAAATGTTTCCGAATCATTTAAAGCTAAAAGGGTGTTTACCCTTTGGACAGGTTTCAATAAAATAGAATTTTACGCCCCTTTAGGCCTGGAAAATACAGACAAGTTCATGAAACGTGATCGCAAGTGTCTGGCTAATCTGAACTTGATCTAACCCAATAGACTTTCGGTTGCTGCTAGGTTGCACGTGGGAAACTCATTTGAATTAATTAGCAAGTACAAGTCCAAATTACTTCCAGCACCCTTTGCACAATGTGCTTAAAAAGCTGTTAAAAATTTAACCAAGGTTTGCATTATATTTTTTTTGTTACTAATTTTCTACAGCAGGCTAACTATAATTAATCTTGAGTCACTTTATTATCAACAGGATTGAGTTTAACTATTTGTATCCATTTGCGGTTTTACGGGTTGATTACTTGTGGTTTAGTCACCGAAGGCTAGATACAACAATTGTATTAAGTGTCAACTGCTTTTAAATTACTCATAAAAAAGATTTTCTTAAAGTCAGAATACAAGTCAAGCTATTTAGGCATTTTTAAATTCTTGGTAGAAGGTCCACATAATGCTCGTTTTTTATACCCTTGCAGGCTATTATAATTTTAGTCATATATATATTTTAGTCTATAAACCACCATCAGACGAGTCGAACTAGCCGTGTTTGGTAGAAAACATTTTTTTTTTTAATTTTTCGACATTTTTAAATGGTTTAATTGTTAAAATTGCAAACAAAAAATTGGAAAAAAAAACAATTTTAAAATGCATGGAAATTGAGAATGCAGTTTTATTGGCCTTGTAAAAACAAACTTATAACAGTTTTTCGAATTCATATGAATGTATTGTTAGCTTAGTTGTTTTATTTTTAAGCTTTAATTTGCACAAAACTTAGTTTCCTTTCTGGTTTTATATCTTATAGTAAACTTTAATCCAATATATTTGTCCTTTTTTGCGGTTAAATCTTTCATTTCCAGTAGATAATTTCTACCTTTGTACAGATGCGACATTTTAATACATTCGACATTTTACTAACCTGCGGTTAAAGTCCACGCTAAAGTCAGCATAGCTTCGCACCCACAATCTGGGTAGTCGGCGCCAAAAACCTTTAAGTAAAGTATATTTGCAACATGTATGTAAAATATGGTATACTATATAATCTTTTATATTTAAATTTATAATCATGTAATGCAGACAACAAAGCATGAAACCAAAATGCTTTCATTTTAATACGGATCGATTTTCTGTGTTGGCTTTTATTAGGTGAACAAACAAGTTTAAAAAATTCAAAATTTTAATAATTTTTATTTATTTAACAAACTTAGAAGAATTTTAAAAAGTTTTTTCTACCAGACATGGCTAGATTAACTTGGCTGTTGTTGCTGGCCAATAATATATATGATTTATAGGGCCGGAAATGACTCCTTCCTTACGTTACAAGCATCTGACTAAATAAAATACGTAAATAAGTAAGTATTATGTATAAAATATAAGCTTTGCCATAATAATAATAACATTTGGCACTAAACGTAAAATATTTACTCTTAAACACTTATCTTCAACAATAAATAACACTAAATATTGCCTGAAAATCATAAGAGTTTCTAAATCTAATAATAAAAATATAATTTCATTATCTCTAATTTGAGGGCACAACACAAATACTTACGCTTGCTTCTGTGGCAAATATTGTTTGGTATACCCACCGATTTTCCGTTTATTTTCGTTCTCCAAGTCCATTGCATTACATTTCCAATTATGTTTTCTTGCCCGGAATTATCTCAGAATCAACAGTCGCAGCCAAGTTGGACTAAGCGGCTAAGCCGAATTGGGTTCCATAATTGGAATTCGGCCAAATCAAAATACGAGGAGCAACAGTGGGGAAATGAAAATGAATTATTGGGCAAAGATTGTCCGGCGGATTTGGTCGCCATTCCGCCATTCCCTCATTATCGGAATCTATGGCAACATTTCGCTATTTGTCGCCCATTTTCTGAGGGATGTGTCTCTAAGTTTTCCCGTTCGCCCTCACGCGCCAGCTCGTTCTGTGATTTTTTCAATCAAAATTTCAAAGCCAACTTAAGCTGAGCGGGATTTGGCGAATGTGTTTGCCAATGGCACTGACTCTGACTTCGACGCGCTGACTCTGCTCTCCGTAGAGGTCCTTGGGCGCTTTGGGATCCCTGAATTGGGTAACCAAGAGTCGCGAACCATCCGTCTGTGTGCTTTGTCTTATTTTCATTTCGCCTTGCTGGTTTTTATTTGTTGTCTGTTATCTATTTGTGTTTACTTTCCTTTTGCCATAAGGCGACAATCGCTGCCATCGCCATCCCAAGCGCCGTCATCATCATCATCATCATCATTTTGGGGCTTTCGGCTCGGTTGGGTGGTGGCATTCGGTCCGTGGTAATCCATGGATGATGATATTCCCTAAACTAAACTAAATCAAAACCGAAATCGAATCGAATTTATTGTCATCTCCATTTTGCGCCTCAGATTATGCCACAGATTCCATCCTCGGGTTTCAATTTCGGTGTGAACTTTGGCTCTTGGGTTCACAGCAACATGGAGTTGTTTTCCCCATTTTATATAATCGGTACTAACGGAAATCTGGGGAATATAGTGTTTATTTTTTGATGTAGTTTAAATTTGTTTTCTTTAATTAGTTTAAATATTTATTAAGCAAACTTAACAAATGAAGAAATACAATACGTGAGAATGAATTATGTCCTTTCTTTAATTAGCTTAAATAGTTATTAAGCAAACTGAACACATTAAAAAATACCCCAACTGAAAATTTATATTGTCCCTTCCTAGATAAAGGTATAATTTGTACACATAGTATTGAATTAATTTAGTGTTTATAATTTTTTAATAATTAAAATAATTAAAAAAATAAAATATGCAAGGGCTAGCAAACAGTATCAAAGAACAAGATGATCCTTGCCCTGATTAGACTTTATAATTTAACTTAACAAGCTAATACCGGGTATCTCATGGTCGGGACCTTCGTTCTTTCCAGAATTTCTTTGTCGGGGATGATGGTTACGCTTCGCCTGAAGCTACAGGTTATGATGATTGCCGCTGCTCTGTGTTTTGTCCTCTGTGCTTTGGCATTTTGTCTGCGTTTTGTCGCCAGCATCGCCCCCGCAATTTCTGCTGATTGTTGTGTTTTCGAGCAGCTGCAATCAAAAATACATCATCGATGGGCGCCCCTGCCCCGGTTTCGGCCCCAATTGTGCTCTCCTTTGGTTGGCAAACTGATGCTGACACGGCGGCTAACCCCCAGAAGTCTTCACTTTCTCCGGCAATTAAGTTGGGGTCAAAGTTAAGTTGCATGTTGCATGCAATGTCTGGCATCGGAGGCATTGGAAAAAATTAAATTTCGAACTAATTGTTTTGCGTTCAGTTAACAACAAGTGAAGGAGACTAGTCTGGGCTTTTCCCCGCTTTTCTCCAGCTCCAGCTGACAGCTGGCTGGGTGTGAGTGTGTGTGTGTGGCACATGAAAAGCCGCGGCTCAACTGCCAGCTAGTTGGTTTTCCCCGGCTTTCCTCTGCAACTGGCTGTGCTGCTCCGAATCCTCAGACAATCGCTGCACTTGACAGCGACTGCGTGCGGCTTTTCACCTCCGTTGTCTCCCTGTTTCCCCCCTCCCGTTCCCACCATTTTCCGACACCCTGCTGCGTGTGTGTGGATGCATTGATTTTGTGGGCTTGCACATTTTCTCGTCACAACAACGAAGCTCTCTGCTGCGTCTTTTGATTGCGGTTTATAATGCGTCCGTTGCAATAATTTTGCTGTGTATCCGATTGCGGTTTTTCGACATTCCATGTATTATTATCATGTCTTCATAATTTTCATAATAAATTATATCTTTATTTTGGTTAATGATACAGTTGACAAATGGTTCTTGCGGAGAAGATGAAATGATAATATTGCTAGGGATTAAATCGTGACATAAATTTAATATTATTGGAAGAGTCTGTTATGATATGTCGACAAAAATAACGTGCTCAATAATGTATAGAAAATAATATAAACTTTGATTTAACGAAATTTGAACTATAAAAATATATTGCATTTAATGTTTGATAAATAACTCTAAAATATTATGCATACATTATACAGAATATTGATTTATCACACAAACATATAATTCCATGTTATATTTTATTTATATGTTTATATATTTGATAATTCTATATTTTTCGACTTCTGTGATCATTTTAAAATAAGCAACGCTAACTAGTCAAGCAACAGAGTTTATAAATAGCACAGAAATTAATTTGTTTGCCAAAATATATATTTTTAAAATGTATATTTTTGTTTTGTCCAAATCTGTGATTGCCTTGGTACAAATACTATGTCAAAATTTAAGGCCGCTAATCCCTAAAATTTCAATTTGTTAAAAAAAAAATCATATTAGGATAAAAAAAAAAAATTAAACAAAAAATCCTGTTATAAAAGCAATTTATTTTTGTTGAATATTTTGCTGGAATATTTAATTTATTGCTATGACTGCAAACCAAATTCAACAAATTCAGTTGTCAATGTCCCAATTTCATTGTTTCCCCTCCCACCCTTTATTCCGACCCCCCACATATTTGCCTTTATTCGTGCCAAAAAAGTGAGATGGACAATACAGAATAATGGAAGCACAAAGAAGGGCAAATTTGTTTTTGATAGAAAGTCATGTCAAAAACAATGTCCCAACTATTGTATGTCATCCTTTTTTTTGCAGAGGGTGCTGGATAAAAGGGCGCAGAGAGGGTGCAAAGGAGAGAAGGGAGGGCACTTGAAAATTGCGCCACAGAACCGTTGAGTTCGAGTTGACCCTCATCAAAAGCTAACTAAAAACTTTTCGTTTTACTTTAGTTTTTATTTCGAATCTCTCTGTGTTTTCCATCTGCCCCCGCTTAGATGTATCTTTGTGTGGGTATAAGTGCACTTGGAAAAATTAATCTGCGAACTTAAAGAAAATGTGTTTAATCCCAAATAGTTAGTACAAAATTATAGGTTGGTTAATGGATATACAAATATTTTATTAACACAAATATACATAAAGTGTAATTTACTTAAGATTTTATCTTATTTTGTTGCAAATTTTGTATTTTACGAATATTAGAACATACATTACAAGTAAAATTATTTTTTTAAACTTTAAGTATAAAACACATGATTTTACTTTTAATGTGAATTTCATAGTAGGTAAGCAGATTTTGTACTACTAAAAATCCCGAAGTTAACAGCAATAATTTTACAATTTAATATTAATTAAAATTTGTTTTCCAGTGCAGATATATCTGTGTACGGTTATCTCCGTGTGGCTATGATTTTGTTGTTTTTGTCTTTCGGCCAAAGTGGAAAATAAATGGTTCCGCAGGATGACCATTTGCGTGACGTGCATGTGTGTGTGCGATGCTTGGGTCTCCTCTGCCGTGTTTGGTCAAAAAGTTGAAAGCCGAGCGTCACTTTTTGCACAATCCGAAACAGCAACAACAACTATAGCAACAGCAACAATAACAACAACAGGAACAGGAACATTTGTGGACAAAACAAAAGTCAAAAGAAGAAGTCCAAACAAAAAATCCAATAGAAATTTAAACAGTTTGACGCATTAAATACTCATTGGGCAAGTTGCCGAGACTTGGATTCTGGCACATTTTGGGTGGCTTGTTGCCTGATTTTCGAGCGGGACGTGGGGATAGGAATGTGTTTGGTTGCTCCAAAATCCCACTAACGACCACGGGGAAAGCGGTGACACAACATATGGAGCAGGCCAGGGTTTTGTCAACGTTTCAGGTCACATTTATTTGTGAGTTGTGCAATATTTAACTATACAGCTAATGTTGATTGGGATGCTGTGAGGATCCTAATAAGGAAACTGGGAAAATTAATTAAAAGCAGAAGCTTGATTAAATGAGGCAATTACAAATTATTTAGCTTTTTTGATTTTTTGTTTGGTAAAGAAACATCTTATAAATTATTTCCGACCTTATTGGATTTTTAATACCAAATTTTTTTTTATTATAATAATTCTTATATGAAATGTTTCTCTTTTAAACCCTTTATTTAAATACTGTCATCTACTGATATTAATAATATTCTGGTGAGCACATATAGCCCGCACACGACTTCGACCCCTCTAATACGCACAAAGCTGCTAAATGTCAAGAGGCTCTGCTGGCTTTCCACTCGAATCTTCGGAATCCATATTTAATTATGGAATTGTGGACCTTCTCGCCCACTTCTCGGATAGGTTAACCCTTTACCTGACTGCTTAGTCTTAATTAGGATTCCGTGCTCATCCCGATCATAGTCGCAGTCATCATAATCATCACAGTTTCTGAGTTGGGCCGGACGGTGTGAGAAGTGCCACTTCATCAGTCAGTATCGAAGCATGCCCCTTTGCCTTCCCCATGGAGCCGCCGCCACAGCCACTGGCAGTTGTCCGCGCCAGCTGATTTTCAACCAGCTTGTCTTCCTGTCCATCACAACACTGAGAGAATTGTTTCGTTTATTTTGTAAAATGTACATTCAATTAAAATAAAATTTCAAAATGTACATTCAATTAAAATACAATTTCAATTAGATTGCGACTGACATTCGTAAGTTTTTCAACTATTAAACGTAATATTTGTAAGATTAAATTAAAATATGAGAATATTCAACTACGAAATTAGTAAATAATTAGTATAAAGCATAAATTTAGTATAATTTAAATAGGTTTCAGGGCTAGGACAAGTCTATAATATTTTTGTGAGTTTTGGCATGAAATCAGAACCCTCAACCTCCAATTCTGCAAAAAGCCTTAAAATATTTAAAAGAGTAAAAGAATAAAATTATAATAATAGAAATATACAAAAATATGCTAATATTATCAAATTATTAATAACTGATAAATTTAAAAATATGTTAATGACAGAATTATATTTTTGGTAAATATTATTTTATTTTTGGTAACAAAAATGTGCAAAATTTGTCATAGTGCAGGATGAGTGTACATTGAGGCGGTGGGGCCAGTTCCCTGTCCTGCCAGGATTGTGGACTGCTGAATAGAGGAGTGGGTTGGCTTGTGTGTGTTTTGGGGCTACTCCCTTTGTTTACACTCCCAACTGACGGAGGCCCAAAGGCGCTTGCCAGATTTCGTCGGACGTGTGTGAGTGTGGTTTTTGGTGGATTTACTCGAGGGGCATCGGCATCTGCAGGGCTTAGCGCTAAAATGTGTGTCTACCTGGACAGGTATGCCTGTCATATCTGTGAGTGTGTGTGTGTGGGCGAGTGTGCCGCTGATGGAATTTTAATTAAATACTCGGGTGTCTATGTTAATTTATATGCGCATATGCTTAGCCAGCCAGCCAGCCAGCCAGTCTGGCAATTCCATTTTCCATTTTCCGCTCTCCGCTCTTCACTCTCCATTCTTCCCATTGATATGGCGACGATGGGACTGAGTTTTCGGTGGAGGACTCACCTTTGAAGTGGGTGCGCATGTTTGTGATTAAGAGCTTTTTGCTCCCGTCCTTGTCCTTAACTCAATTTCATTGTTTAAAATTTAATTATAATTTAATGCTTAGTGAGCACTATTTCTCGCATGAAGTTCTCCGCCCTGGGTTTTCCCACCACCTCTTTCTCGGGTTGCTGCGGTTTTCCTAGGTCGCTTTCAGCCAAAGCCACTTGATATTATCACGTCGCCGAATGTCTGTCTGTCGGACTATCTGCCGGCTCACTCTGCCTTTGTCTGTGTCTCTGTTTTTGAATTCCCCAAGTTATTTGGTCTCTGTGTTTGGGTCTTTGTGTGGCACTTGTTCGAGATGAAACCAAAAACCGACTTGATATGGAAATAATTCGCTGCGTGGGCTTGGCTTTTTGGAATTCGCGTCGGCAACAGATTGGCATTTTCACATCATTCCGAGCACAACTAATTGCGGTTGAAAGGGAAATGTAAGTAAGAGCATAGAAAGGTTGTTTATATTTTAGTATTTATTTTAAAAAAATATATATATATTTTAATAATACATTTCCCACCTATCTACAATTTTGTTAAGCCTACAATCTCAACAAGTACATTCCGGCAGACAATCGTTGCTACGTTTTGGTGTCCCAGTGTTGGCTGATCTTGGCCAGATTGGTCCTGCTAATGGCATGTCCTGGCTGAAGTTCCAAGGCCCTGTAATAGCACTCGGCCGCTTCTTTTCGAAGGCCGCGCATCTGCAGGATGGCACCCAGGTTGGCGTGGGCATGGGCCGCCAGTGGTTGCATATTGACTGCCTTTCGATACCATAGCTCTGCTTCGACCAGCCGGTTAAGCAGACGCAGTGCATCCGCCACGGAGGACTGCAGGACATAGTCATGGGGAGCCAGGGCAGCGGCCCTCAGGCGCAGGCTGAGCGCCTCCTGATGACGTTCTTGCTGTTCCAGGAAGTCAGCTGGAAGATAGAATAATTAATTAATTATTGAAAATATTAGGCATTTATTTTGGTTTATTTATCTATTTATTTAAAGCTTTAAATACAAAAATAGAGCTACCTACCATAATGATGGTGTGAACTGGCCTCCAAGGGCGCCAGCTGCAGGGCTCGTTTGAACCATATTTCCGCTTCCGCTAGACGACTGCCCTGCATGTGAGTGAAAATATATTATTACCATTTTATTGATATTGACTTTTTGTCACTTACATTCCTGGCCAGTGTCTGGCCAAAGGTGACATAGACTGCTCCCTGTTGCGGCTGCAGTTCCATGGCCAACCTCTGCTGATATTCCGCCTCATTCCAATGCTGCATCTCGGCTTGGATTTCGCCAAGTCGCAGGTGCAGCATTGCCCTGTGTTTTTGGGGCTGTGAGGCCCCGATAACTTCCAGGGATTCCTTGAGCACTGATGCAGCCTCTGGGAGATTTCCCTCGGAGCGGAGCAGCCCACTCAGTTGCAGGTAGCAGGTGTAGCGAGCCTCTTCGTGTGCAGCCCGATCCCGAACTCCGTGTCCCTCCAAACGGGCTCCCGTGCGAAGCACAGAGATGGCTTCTTGACGATGGTCGCCAAGGGACATCAGGGTTGTCCCCAGATTCAAATAGGCCACCGCTAGCTGAGGACGCAATCCAATGGCCCTGCGAAAGCAGGACACTGCTGAACTAAAGTTGAGTTGCCTTTGGTGAACCACGCCCCTGAAATATGAAATAAAATTTGGTTATGATTAATAAGGAAATAAATATATATAGATTATAAATAATACTACAGATTTATAAAGAAAAATTCATAAAAATATTAAAACTTAAGGGCGACTACATTATTTTCCAACCAACTATTTAAGTGATATAAAACTATTTTTCCCTCTCTCTCTGAGGCACCTTAAATTCTTTGCTCAATCCAACAAATGAACTAAACTTCAAAGAAATTTATTCTTATAGTCTTCTTAGACTCCTTGTAGTTCCTTATACCCTGGAAAATTAAACAGGACAAAAAAAATGCAAAACCATAAAGAACAGAGCTGTGGAAACCAAAGTTACTCAACTCGAGGACGAGGACGGCTCTCTGCCTCTGAAAGTGTTGGGAGTAAATTAACTCTGGGTTTGCTTTGCTGCGGTTTCCACCGGCTAATTGCAGGCGGCGGCTGCGCGAATACTTGAAAGCGCTGAATGCTGACCTTCAAGTTGATTTTGGGCGGCTTCATTTAATTAAGGGACCACCCGTGGAGTGACCATAGAAGGAGTCGGACAAGCCTCCATCTTCCAGCTTAAATTAGCTTGATTCACAAACAAGAATCGCCCGCCCGTTCATATGCATACATCCATTGTGTCGTCTGGTGGTTATTCATACATGACCAAATGTCTGAGCGTTCAAACCAAACACATCGTTTTGGGTTTACACAGAGAGAAAGATGACGTACCATACAGAAAAATATATATTAAGTAAAAATGGAAGGAAAGAAAATACTTGTCAGAAGTGTTTTTTCGATCTAAAGAAATGTTTTGAGTTTGAAACTTTCACTATATTATGCTTTATTCTGAATATTTTTCACTGTTCAAGCATAGAGAACTGCTTTTGTAAAAACCTTGAATTTTAGTGTAAAATAAACCTAAGCATAGATTGCACAGTATAGTAACTGCAACATCAGCAACGAGTTGCAACGGTGGCAGTAGCAGAAGCAACACAACAATATTATTCAAACAAACGGCGGCGCACTCTGAATTTTGTGTTGAGTAGCGACAAGGCTATAAAATCAACAAGAGGGCAGATTGTAAAGACTTTGGATTTGAACACAAAAAGCAGATTATATCTTAGCTACATGTCAGGATATCAAAAAAAAAAATGGGTTTAATGCGCCTGAGCTGGTAAATTGTGAAGCATAGAATTGTGCAATTTGTGGCACATGACAATGTAAATATGACTTGCAGCTTATTAAAAATATTGCAAAAAATATTTTGCACTAAAAATGTTAATTTGTTTAATCTGGATTTGATGGGATTTTATATTCATATATTGCTATTTGTGAAAATTTTGGGGAAGATATAAAAGAAAGAAAGCAAAAGTAATTTAAATATGGGAAAATGTAATGAAAAATAAACTTTTTTGAGCTTTAAATACGGTTTTGTGGATAAATAATTATGGAATATTAAATACCTTAATGTATAAACAAATTCCATTTTTAGCTTCATAACTTTGTTTTTTCCTAAATGACTTCTAGAATATTGTTGTATTTATATTTGTAACTCATTTATATTTTAGAAATTTACATGTCGTACCTCTTGGATTCATCGATTAGCTTTTCGCCTCGGAAACAAAAACACCACAGAGGGTGAGGAGATGTGAGAGGTGAGTGTGTGTGAAAACTTTTCAATAAACACTCGCATATGCCGCAACATCGAAAGCTGAATTTGTTTAAATTTTATTTTCGTGTGAGTTGCCATGTTGAAAACCCCTCGTTGCCCACAATTTTGGGGCGATTTCCCCATTTGCAATCCAGAATAAAAAAGGGGTAAATAAAATAAAATAAACCCGAAAAAATAGGGAGTCATGTGAATGCATGCGAATTGCAACCGAACAACGGATGGATTTGCTCAACTGAATATTGAGTATTCTATTTTATACTATTCCATTTGGGGGGTTCTGCAAAAACCAGCCATGTTGTTCTATTTCTATTTATTTTGGTGCTATTTTTTATTCTTTGCTTTTGTGCAGGTAAGCAAACAGCATCAGGAGCCACACTCCCACACTCCAAACACACAAAACAAGTGCAGGGCGCGTGCTGAAGGGGTGGAAAAGAGAAATCGAATTATACAGCTCAGTGATTTTTTGGTTTTGGTGTTTGCCTGCCTGTTACTTTGACTTCCCGCCGCCTGGCATCACTACCCGCATCCCTGCATCCTCGCATCCTGGCATCCACCCCTACCCACCACTCAACTTATCCTTTGCTGTGGCATTTTGCAGCTAAAAATCAGAGCGGCATCAGCACGGGAGCACAACAAATCCATGACAGTTGACTGGCGCCCGGCTAGACTCTCTACCAGAAACCAAAAAAAAAAAAAAACAAAAAAATAGGAAAGGAAGAGGAGCAACAGGAGCTGGAGCCGGAGCTGTGGCTGCTGGATGGATGCTTCGTCTTCCGGGAGGTGGCACGTGGCAGAATCCGGGAATCCGTAGCCGCAGGGAGCAAGGTGCTCGGCCGGAGATATCCCGGCTATTGATGACTTACGAGTAAATAATGTACAAACAGCTGCTTATCCGCGACGCACCCCTGGTAAGTTCGGGGCGGGTCGAGTGCGCTGAAGGGCACCTGGCATTGATTTTCGATTAGAAAACGGAAAATGCTACCATACCTCCTCCAACACCCGCCAGCAGCCATCACAATTTCACAGCTTGACAAGCTCTTAAAGCCTTCATAATGTACAAGCTGCAATCGCCTTTTCTGACTTTCAGATTAGCCAGCTATTGGGCACTGAGAGGAAAAGTTTCTGTCGAGTTCGAAGCATTTAAAGGTGTTAGAATTGGGTTTGTAAGAAATACAAAAGAACTGCCTAGATATAACAAATTTTGGCTAAAAATTAACTATTTACCTCTAATTATAGGTCTTATTTGATACCCAATTTTTCGTAAGCAAGGTTAAAATTATTTTGAATATTTAAAAACCATTGTAAATAGCAACAACCATTTTTAAATAACAAAGCCGAAATCAGTTTAAGAAAAAGAATTGATCATAAAATGAAATGGATTGATCAAAATGGTGTTTATATTAGAGAATCTAGTTAAAGTTGTATATAAATGCCATAAATGTATTTGTCCTCCTTTACTTTGTTTTATAAAATTATTCAAATATTTTTTTATAAAATATTTAAAATATAAATATTTTTTTAAGTGCACCTAAGATAGAGGCCATGTAAAAGAGGCTGCCACTGCCTCTACTGCTGCTGCTGCATTTTGCAAGTGGACAAGGCAAAAATTCAATCAGACAACTTTTCGATAAGCTGCAAAGGCAACCCTGCGAAGGCGGTTGAAAAATGGTAAAAAGCTGGGTGGAAAGCGGGGTGGCGAGAAAAGCGTTTTAAACTTTCACGGCACTAAAATGAAATCTCTGCGTGGGCTTCCCTGCAGCTCCATGGTCCGGAGACCGGAGTCCAGAGGCCGCTGTGCCGGCCAAGGGATCCCAACGTCTCGTGTATCGTTTTGAGCCAAGTTAATAACCTGCAGGCGAGAAGCCTTAGCAGTTATGAAGTTCGCGCTTTGCTTTTATGTCATTGACATTATTTGAAATTGTATCTAAGCCGTCAACAGTTATATTTTTTCTTTCTTCTCTCTCTGTACTTCTTTTTTCTTTCCTTGGCGTTTTGCTTTGATTTTTTTTCGCATAGCAGGACTAGGGGAAGGATATTGTGGTGTTGGAAAAATGCTGTTAAGAGCCTGTTACTTTCCTGAGGCGTTTAATTAAACTGATGTTGTGTAACTAAATTGGCCGTAATTAATTATATTAATCTAAAAAAAATTACTATTAACTTAGGTATAAAAAAATATAATAAAATAATGAAACTTTTATAAATATTCTTAAAAACAACGAGTATTAGTAATTCTAAATCACTTAAGCGTATTTTTTTAATCTTCTTTAATAATCTGCTTGATATGCAATATTTTTAATATTTTCTTTCTCTGTTTCACATTTCATCGAGCAATAAATGAAATATATTTTTAAGCCTTATTCGGTTATTGTCAGAGTTTTGTGTAGTCACAAAAAATAGGCTTCCCAATATACTGTTCAAAATAATCTTCAATATGAGCATTAATACGCCAGTTGGCCATAAGCCGATAATCCCTGTGTGTATATATACATATAGATAGAAATATATGCATTTGCTCACTTTAAATGCGAAGCCATACAAAATGTGCAATTTAAAGAGGCTTTTCGGAGGCGCCGCGGGAAAAACAAAACGCTCTGTTTAAATATTTACTTAAATGAGGAAAAACAGAATTACTGCATGGAGCTTTCAAGGAAAACAAAGCGATTAATACACTCACTGCCTCGCATATTTATGCATAGTTTTAGCATACATTTTTCCGCAACGAACGGTTGACGGAATGTAAATACATAAGTATGATGATGATGAGGTAGCTCCCCGGCTGCCGCCATTGTCCATAGCTCTCGGGAGTTCTCAGCAATTATTTGTATTGGATCCCCTTTTCTTTTTCTACTTTTTTTTTTGTTTGCTTGGGCGGTAAGTTTTCCTTCAACGGAAAGCTGGAAAAATGACTTGGCAGTTGGGCGAAAAGGGATTTACCTACAATTTGCCAAAAGGAAGCAAGGCGAAAGGATTTATACCATGCGTCTTTTGCTCTCCTTTTTTGGAGCGTAAAGCCTATTATGTCAAACACAATAATCAACAGCCAGCGCCAAGGCGACAGGCGGCAGCAGCGACAACGACGAAGACAACAACAATACTGGTGGCAACGGGGCGTATGAGCAATGGCTGCTTGGCTGGCGAGGACACTAAGGCGAGTGCGAGTGCGAGGCCAGCTGTGGAAATGACGTCCTGCATATTCAAAGGAGAGTTCAACAGTCACGCCGCCTATGTCACAGTGGTCGGGATGGACAAACATATGCGGGAAATGTACTAACTATGACTTTAAGAACTTATTTTATGATTTTAGCTTAAAAAGTTAATTTGTAAAACTATTTATTTAAAGCAATAAAAACTAAACTTCCTTGCTTTAATTTTTCTGTAATTTTCTTTTAAGAAATTAATACGCTTTTCCTTGTTGTTGTAATGAAGTTCAAGTGAAAATCTTAATTACCGCCGCGTGTCTTGCGACAAGCATTTCCGCTTCCGGTCCCATGGTGGCCTTCGATGGGGTGTCGAGTGCGATTCGTTAAGCGTTGGCATGTTTGCGCTTCCCTCGTAATGCATGGCACTCCGCTTTCCCTACTCCTCTTTCCGCGCCAAGCTGCCCAAATCTCAGGGGAAAAAGGGGTGACTAAAGGCGTGGCAGGGAGCAACGTCTGCTTCGCTCACAGCGATCTCAGTTGGCGGTCGCTGTTAGTGTCGATGCAACGAGTAAATTGCACTATGACTATCCAAAGCTGCCCCCGTAATGCGTTTGGGTGTGTGTTCGAGGGCTCGAGTGTGTCTGCTATATGTCCAAAGTGGAAGTGTCATTGGCCTCGAACTCAGGAAAAAAAACATAGTGCTAAAAGCAAGTGCCAAGGCCTGAAGATTTTTGTAGAACTTTCAGTAAAGTAAGCTTTTTTAACCCCCAAAAATTATACTTCTCAAATAAAATACATATATATTTGGTTTTTATATAACTAACATTACGTTCTAGTACTTAATTTTTCTCTGAGTGCTGGGGCTGGGGTATAAGCAGGATGCCAACGTCATGCGTCAGCAGTTTTATTTTCTCATATTGTTGCATCAAGTGCAGCTTGTAAGCAGAAATGCCAATTTCTCCTTTTGTTACTAGTATTTTTTCCATTCCCATTCCCATTCCCATTACAATCCCAGATATGTTATTGTTGCCATGTGTGTGAGTTTGCACAGGGCATTATATATGTCGGGGGCTTTTGTTTATTTATTGTGTTAGACAAGTGAAATGGTTTCGGAATGCCGAAGAATGCAATTGTTGCAGCTGCTGCTTTATTGCACTGATGTACGCTTGATGTACGTGTTCGACTTGGCGAGAATAGATAGCAGACGGAATAGAATAGATTACTTGGAATACTCGGGGCATAAATTAGGACAACCAAGATAGATATAAATGTATATATATAAGGCCTTTTCTTAAACATTAACTAGCTTTACATTGTATTATAGCGAATTTCTCAGAGACCCCTTTAAAGTTAAGATAATACTCCAACCAGCTACGATTTACTCAGACTCAACTGCTGTTTGAAATGGGGTACATGCCCCGAATGCAAATTACAACTCCATGTGTACTTAGCCTCAGCCTGCGGAAACCAAGTATCTCGAAGAATCTGAACGCTGGCCGGAAACCCATTCAGTTTTGGCCTAATTAACAGCATATCTGCAGGGGATTAGGCTGCGGAGTGCCTCTTGCATTCATTTCCACTCGCATTGTTTCAAAGGCTCCGAAAGGTACAAAAGCGGGACAACAGCAGAAAAAAGGGACATCGGGGTTGGGGGAGGGCGTGTAATGTTCGTACCTCGTTGTGGGCGTTGTGAGGTAGCAAAAGATGAAAAAAAAAAAAAGACCCTGCAACCAGCAGCTATTTGCTGTTGATGGCTGACGAGTGCATGCAAATTGCCATCCAAAAGATGCAAAACATGTGCCCCCTGCGCTGGAGCTAAAGTTTCTGACCGAGTTGATTTGTATGCGCGATGCAACTGGGCAGTCGTCCCCGTTCCAAACCCCTCTTCCGCAGTTTTTCACCCAGTTTCCACAGCTCAAACCCCTCCTTCTTTCCCTCTTGTTTTTTCCTCAGATGTTGTCCGAACGTTTTTGCTGGCAAACGGAAGCGTGAACAGAACAGAACAGAACGGGATCACCAGAAGGAGCAGCTGAAGCTGCATCTGCCGTTCGGAATTAAGAGCAGCAGCTCGCCCACCCCCCGAAGCCTCCGGAAAAGCCATGGCCAATACCCAAACCCAACCTCAAGGTCGCGACAGCCATTCACTTTGAGCTTTTGAATTTTGAAAAGGCTGCTGGCAAAAACCGGCATCATTTTGTGGATTTAGGTTTCGTGTGTCGTGGGGGAGGCGGCTAAGGCGCGAATTTCGCCTCGATTTCCACAAGGGTTTTCGCGTTTTTCGACATGCTCAGCGGGAACGTTTACTCACAGATTAAAGTGCGCATCGGCCATAGTGGGGCGGTGTCCAAGGGCCATAGTGAGAGCCCATTCCGCCTCCTGGTATCTTCCTTGGGAGCTCAAAACGCTGCCCAGGTTGCCCAGAGCTGGAAAATAAAAGACAAAGAAAGTTAGATAGTTTATTTGAAAAGTAAACTTATAAAGACTTATCAACAACGTAGAGGTTTATAACCTAAGTGCTTACAACCGTGCTAAAATTACTCATACTCCCTGTGATTTAACACCAGAAGAAAGCCAAATTAATAAGGCTAATAAGAAACTTGCAGCTTATAAATAAAATATTAAAATAAAATTGACAAGAAATATAAGAGAATTAAAATTAATTTTTAACAAACTTCTATCTTCCAACAAATATTACTCATACGTCATGTGATCCAACCAAACTAAGGGTTTTATTTCTATGAACAAAAAATCTAAAATATTCTCCTGAGAATCCACAATAAAAACGTATGTATGCACTCACCCTTCGGGGGATTTACGCTGATTGCACTTCGGAATAGCTGCTCCTCGTCTCGCCAGTCCAGGTTGCGTCTTGCAGTGCGAAGGCAATGGACTCCAAGGAGCAGCCCCAGGCCGCAGAGGAGCAGCATCCGGGATCGCCGTGAGCTATGAACTCTCTGCCAGAGACTGCCAAAGCCGTGGCCAAAGAGCAGGCAGTAGCCCACACTCGGCAGGTAGAGCACCCTCTCGGCCATTACAAATCCCACGTAGAAGAGCAGATTGCTCGCGGGCAGGAAAGGCAGCACCAGGAATGCGATGCTCACAAAGGCAGCAGGCGAGGCGGAGGAGGCGAAGCTCTTGGGAGTAGGATAATAGCTTGGAGCCGATCTCGCATGCTCCGACACCTGCTGGTGGTGGTGATGGCAATCGCAGGTGAGGCGCAGCAAAGTGTGGCAGCTATTGCCACCCAAACGCCGCAGGAGCGGTAGGGATATGCTCGCCACTTCCGTAAACTCCATCGAGGAGGTGGAACGATGCAGGCCAGAGCTTCGCCAAAGCACAGCAATCAGGGAACCGTAGAAGCCGATGCTCAGGATATTCCTGGCATCCCATAGGGTTTTTATCCGTGGCACCACCTCCATACCCCAGTCGAAGCTTAGTTCCTGAGGCCACAGAAGCAGTCGGAAATTGGCCACTGGCAGGTACATAAAGGTCAGGAATCGGGTCCAAGTGCAGGACTCATGTGCCGCTGGATTATCCGCGACTGAGAAGGCAGAGCTGGGCAGCGGAAGGATACTCAGGCGGCAGTACAGGGCACATAGCAAGGTGACACTCAATATCGAAAGAGATCGAAGTCGGTGCTGGAAGGGAGCAAAGAAATAGGTTGCATTAATTATGCTCATGAAAGAATATTTTTAAATTATTTAAAAATAATTTGTTTTAATAGATTTTAAATTTAAAACCCACCTTATCACTATTTTCCCGTCCAATTGCCGACATCACGTCGCACAATCCGCACAGTAGCAGCGCTGTGATGGCCGTCTCCTTGCAGAGCAATGCGGTCAAGGCGAGGACAATGGTTAAAACCAGTGATCCCCATTCTCGGCTGAGCATGTGCCGGCGATAGGCAAGGTAGGCGAGCAGGTAGCACACACAAGCCACCACATCTGCACGTCCCACCAATCCGGCCACCGCTTCCGTGTGTATCGGATGGGCAGCGAAAAGCAGGCCGGCGGCCAAGGCTCCAACTCGAAATGGCAAGAGCGTATGCCCAACGAGCACCACTAGCCCGGTGGCCAGGCAGTGGAGCAGCACGTTGACCAGGTGATAGCCGGCGGGGTTCAGTCCGCCCACCAGGAAATTCATTCGGAAGCTGAGCACACTCAGCGGACGCCAGGAGCCGTGGGAGCCGCTGTCCGACAGCGGAGTGCCCCAGAAGTCATTCCGCAGAAGATGAGACAGTGGCCGAGCTGCCGTCACGTCTCGGTTGGCCAAGATGGCGCGTCTGCAAAAGGAGATGGGATAAAGGAATCATGAAGAAACAGTGAAAAAAATTTAAGAGATAGATATAATAGTTATTTTAAAATTCTGTGACTATAATACAAATTTGTTTCACATTTAAAAAAATATGTTTTGTTAAGAAATTATAAACTCAAAAACATTAATGTTTATTTTCGGTCCTGCAAAATATTCTTCAAGTGTTCCTGTGGATGCGAAAGGGTTCACATTACTTCAGTAACTGATAGCAGCAGACAGCAACCTGTGGCACACCTGTCCAATTAATTAAAATGATTAATTGCAAGTCCCGGAGTATCTCGCCGACTACCTTGCCTCATCCTATATTCGTGATATCTTTCACCAAGGAGGGCCATTCTGCTCGGCTTGACTGGAATCATCTCAGCTTTCCTGCTACATGAAACCTGAGAGCCTCAAATTCTAAGGGACCTAGGCCCCTAGTCCTATTTATTTTGCTTTTACTTAGATTGGCAAAATACTAAAGGGCAGGGTATATTGGTTTATTTAAAGATTACGAGAAATAATGTTTAATAAAGTGAGAAATTGTTTGGATAATATTTTTAAAATGCATATTTTTACACTAAAACTAATTTGATTTTTTAACTGCTTTGAAAGTTTTTATATATTAAGGTTTACAAAATTCAAGAAGATAATTTTTAACTGAATATAACAAACTTTAAGCTGAGTTTCTATATTACTTTTAAATTACAATTATTTTATTAAGTTAAGACTTCAGGTAATTTATTTATTACAAGGCAGGGTATTTAATTTTGATGGTTAACAATTTGAAAGCCTGCTTTTTTTATTGTCCTTTTGTTTTTGCACTCGGCATAAATATTGTTAAAGTGCCAAGCGACAGTTGACCAACCCCCCCGTTCTGGTCCACCCTCTTCCGTGCACTTGCGGCTTGATTAATTGCCGATTTGTTGGCGTATTTTGTGCTTTTGTTGTTTAGCAGGACACAAATATACACACTCGGACACCCACACACACATAGAAACACGAACATTGTCATTGTGTTGTAGTGGACGACGGGTCCTTGGTAATTGCCTCGCCGTTGTAGCGCTCCTTGTTGTCCTAATCGATTTGGCCGGCACGGCACTGTGGCACAGTGGCAGAGTGGCACCGGGTCGGGTCAGGTGAGAGGCAGAGCCGTATAATCAGGATCAGGGCTAGTTTGTTATCGGCGTTGTTTGTGCGATTGCTGCACAGTTTGCGGAAATTTATGGTGGGCTTGCAATAATACCCCGGCCATTTTATGCATAATTAGTTTTTAGATGTATCCAGTAAATGTCATTAATTAACTTTCTAACTCCAGGGTTGGAGGGTTCGTGGTGGCAATCGTTGGGGTTTGGTTTTTTTAAGGGTACTTCAGGATAGAGGAAAAATAATGGGAGAGGGATAAGAATGAAAGTAAAAAAAGCTGACAAGCTATTGCCTTGGTTTTTCTTTTTAACAAATTAATTAATGCACTATTCTTTCGAGGAGTTTAATGGTTTTCAAACCACCCTATGCTTCCTGTAAAAATATTTACCAGTATATAGAGTTAATAAAATGTGCATTTAAAAGTCCGTTTAAGCTGTGCTCTTATGCGTAATGAATGCTTTTATGTATTAGCTTTTTACACGGCCAATAACTTTAATGGCTTTAGAGAGTATAAACGCTTTATGGATTCCAAGTAAATATTAGTCAAACCTAATATTTCCTATTTAGTTTAAATAAACAAATGTCTTTCGGGATATTAGGCATTTAACATTAAACCTTCATAGCACTTTAAATAGCAAATAAAATGTATTTAATTTATTGATCCGCAGAATGTATTCATGTATGTATTCATGAATGTATTCATGTATTCATTTGATTGCATTCACTTAAATCAACATTTTCGACCATATTTAAAAGCGTTTGCCTACATTTCAGAATTGAAAATTAAATGTCGGGTTGTTAAGTAATCAAGTTATGTGCACAGATATTTACTTTAGCTTTTTGCTGCCCCGGGCTGTAGTTTTAGGGTCTTTCGGGTGTACAAAAGTTCAAAGGTTATGCAAACGAAATACATATCCGCCGAAGCCCCAGGTCACAAATGGCAGGTTTTTTGGGGGACAAGATGGTACAGGAGGTTCAACTCCAAAGAAAAGTCATGTGCAAACACACACACATAAGTTAGAAAGCATTTTGAATAAAAATTCGGTTTTCAATTTAATATTTTATTTATCATTCGACGAATACCGTGTGTGGTATGGGTGACCGGAAATATGAATTGTGGCAAGGTTTATTGCACGTGTGCCAGTGTCGGTGTGTGCGTGTGTTCAGGTAGCTCTTTCAATGCCAGAAAATGGTAATAAAAAGGATGCCAAGTGTGGAGGTTGGTGTTGCCACAAATTGGGTTTACAAATTCGCCCGAGAGAGACGTGCCCAACTATAAAGCAAAGTTATTGGCAAGGACCAGCATCGCTGAATGGTTTGCGGGGGGTTGGCACACTCATCTACACTTCAATTTCAATTGCCATTCCAAAGGATCCCACACTCTGCATCCCCTTAGCCTCTAGTTTGCGCCAAAGCAGCCACAAAAATGTCGTTGCGAGCAAACAAATTCTTATCGGAAGAGCACAAAGAAAAGCCCTGAACGCAGATGAAGGAGCTGCTAAATTGAGAAGAACTGGCACGGCATTCACACTAGTGGTCAAAATAATAATGGGGAAATACACAATTTAAAATCCGGAGGATTCATTCACCAGAAGAGAATTATTAGGGGTATACTACAGTTTTGAAGAAACCTTCCTAATTGAAAATAATGCATTTTCGGCTTAGTTTTGAAAAATTGTTATGATATTGGAGATATTCCTATATAATTATAATAAGTTCCTAGTATTATAACAAGGTACTATATACTCAACTGATCCTACTACCTTAACCTTTGCTGTATGACTTGTAATGCCTTCGGGCTGCGTAATGCAGCTTCTATTTGAAGCTGGCAAGCATTTACCCATCCTCCTTAGCAGCAAAACGAACCGAAAATTGTTCTACGCCTCATTTGCTAGTCGTGGTGAAGGTAGCGGGCAAATATTGAAAAGAAATTTCATTGCATACCTCGAGGCGAATGCACACACACACACACACCCACCGAAAAAGCCATAAAGTCGTGTATTTGCCATGACAGAACTGTAGTTCTTCGACGAGCTCCTATGCAGATGGGCTTGATACCGGGCAAAAAGGGTCGAAGTTGTCGCCATCGTAAGCGTCAACATTATCGTCATCAGCAGAATTTCCGCAGTTCCCTTTTTTGTGCTTTATCATCGTATAGCCAGTGAATGAATAGCAATAGCGAGGAGGCCGACAACCAAAACATCAACACCCTCCAATGGCAACAGCAACGACGCCACTTTGTCAGCGGCAGAGAACACTAGCAGTGAGAGGGGGAAAGCGGGGCGACTAAGGGTATGGGGGAGGCGGTAAGATGTCAGAGGTCAGAAGGCAGCAACAGCAACAACAATGGCCAGACTTCAAGCAGCTTACAAGTGCGGCATGTTGCTGCCGTTATCGTTCGCTTTTCACTCTCAACTCGAGCAGAGGAGGCCAAAGACAGGATCAGGAGCCAGAAATAGGAGGAGTGGGGAACAAGAGGAGGAACAAGAGGCAGAGGAGTGGGCTAAAGCAGGAGGAGCAGGAAGTACAGGCAATCGAGGAAGAACAGCCCCAACACACACGATAAACAGTGGAACAAAGGCTGCGTAGAGTTCATAAAGTTTTGGTTTATTAACCAAAATATGACAAGAAATTAATTCTGAAATATGTATATTTTTATATTAATACACATAGATGTATAATTTCGAAGCAAAATATTAACTTAATTTTCTGTTACCATAGCTTTTTGTGAGCCTCAATCCTTAAAGATCCTTGTAATATTTTCAGCTTTCAGTCCACAGTGAGCCTCACCTCACATGCTCACATAAGTACAGAGGGGAACGGCAGACAAACAGGGCTGTGGTTGGCTTTTGTTGAAGACAATATATCATAGCATCAGCACCGAATGTGGACACCACATTCCTGCCATCCCCACAACACACCATTTTGTATGTGTTGTGCTTATGTAAAGTGAAAATTTTCGATTTTATATACACAACACAGAAAAAAAGAGCACAAAATTCTGTTACTCTGGCTGAAGAACACAACACACATCGGTACACCTCGCACACCACACCACACCACACAACACACACCCCGCCCACCTCTGTGAAGTGTGCCTATCGTCCGATGTTTGTGTGCCATCAAAATTACGTATACGTAACGTTGTTGCCGCTGCTGTTGATTCTTTACTGCCGGTGTTGCTGTCCTTTTAATACGGCACATAAATTATTGTAAGACTGTAGATTGGGGGATGTTTGTTACGGTTGGCTTGTTTTTTAATTTTTTTTCTGGTAAAATGAAAATATATCAAGTTGAAGGTGTGAATATCGGGTGACCAGCAAAGGTGCAAAATTCCCTTTATAAACATTAAAGCTTAAAAGTTTAAGTGACTATAAATAATTCAATGGTACAATGAAGAACAGCCACTAATCGGATGTAAGCACATGCCATTAGTTCAATTATTGGGGAAACTTGTTCCGTGAAACACTCGATCAAAAGGCTGCCAAGCATAACTTATTAAAATCTCATATCTCTCCTTAACAATTGCCAACAGCAGAGATTCCTTAATGCCGAAACATGGCAACGATAGCTCCACCCTCGCCCTCGTCCTCGTCCTTACCCATTCCCAAGCCGAAGCCAAGCCATTGCTCTTTTTCCAGTTGATAGGAAACAAATTGAAGGGAATTCTGCCATTTAATAAATCATGTTTTGTCTGGCCTGGCTTGACAATAATAACTTGTGCTCGTGTGGTCACAGTGGCCATGTTGTGGGATGACCGCAGGACATGCGAAAGGACCAGCCGATAGGTAGGCAATGGGACCAATGTCTTCACTGAAACAAAATCTTTGAAGTGTGGGCTTTAGTTAGCACTAGAATCGATTTTAATCTTAGTTTTCGAAAAAGGGTAGAATTTTCTAGGTTCTCTTACTTTTTTATTAGTTTTAGAAAAAGTCTAATGCCTTTTCAATTTAACTTTCATTTGGGAAGGAGCCCTTTCTATGCAATATAACTAAACAATGAGTTGGCTTTTTAGTTTTCTTATTTTCCCCTGTGTAGGACCAAGGTCCTGTGCTCCAACTGGTGTTGGCAACTGCGTGAAAGTGACCGCAGGAGCTTCCGCCCAAGCAAAAAACATAAACTCGCACACAACTTTTTCGAAGGCAAAAGGGGCGGCCGAGTTACATAAGTTGCGTTTATTATTTTCGTGTGCACGCGGTTGTGTGTGTGTTTGTGTGTCCTGGCAAGTTTTGCGCTTGTTTTCTGGACAGCACAAAATAACGAGCTACAGCTAAAGCTCCGAGCTGAGCACTTTCTGCATAACTTGGCCATATCCAGAGCCGGAGCCGGAGTCAGAGCCAAGACCAATACCATGTCCCCACCTCAAATCCTGGCAATTGTTCGCCGGGCATTGTAGTTGAACCGGGAGCAGTAACAGGAGTCACTTGTTCGCCGGAATGGTCAGAGGAGAGCTCCTGACTCCACTCAGCTCCTGACTGCTCACTGCCGACTGCTGACTCCTGGCCGAAGGGCTAGACCATTGTATATATGGAGCTTGTGGTCCTTGGGGAAATTCCTGTCCATTGTACATGACTTTTGATATTTATGGGTAATTTCGTTTGCGTTTGCAGCATTTCAATGCGGCCAGGTGAGGAGCGTCGGCATAAATCAACATTTTGTTTTTTAATTTGCTCCGTCTGTGACTCTGACTCTGACTCTGACTCTCACTCTGGCTGTGACTCTGACAATGGCGTTGGATCCGCCGCCAGGCGATAAGCCGGCAACTGGTCCGCTTCAAGTTTTACAATTAGGCGGGGCCCAGAATTTATTACGGCGATTTTATCAAATAAATGGCGGCACTTGGCGCACAATTAATAATAAACTTTTGTATTTTTCGCTGCCCTTTTTTTTGTACGCTCTTCGGGGACCGATCCGGCAACAAAACATCGCTTTTGGCCATATAAACAGGGCGACAGAGCAACCAGAGGACGAAGGACCAATGTCTCGACCGACTCGCAGCCATTTACCTTCGTCAACGTGCTGACATATGGAATTTTTAATTCGGTTAAATTTTTCTCACCTGTCATCGTAGACAAATCCAGCGTTAAGTGTGTTTAGGTACAGGACAAAAGCCAGCGCCGAACAGCCGGCGAGTCCTGCGTAGTCCTTGGGCGACAGGGACGTGCTGCAAAAAGGAGACAGACAGACGAATGTAGTGGCCGGGGCATAAATATAAAAGTCGAGTGTCATAAAATATATGCTGAAATTCATTCTCGAAGGCTTCTCCTGCAGCAACGGCAATGGCAACAAACGGAGAACAAAGCACTTAATCCTGACTGAGGCAGGTCGTCTTCCTCGTCCAGATGGGCCATTCTCTGCGGCATTTTCGTTATGACAACATTTACATATTTTCCTTTTTTTATCCTCTGCCGCTGCTGTTGCTGTTGGTGATGCCTTAAGCACGATTTAATTACTTAATTTTTTAGAATATTCAAGGTGGGCGAAATTCCAAATTGTATAAATACATTTAAAAGGGGGGAATTTCTCCAGCTTAATTATTTATTCAGGAATTCATAGAATTCACGTTTATTACCCCCCCCCCCAACCTTAAATGTCTTTCATTTTAATTCGAAAATACTTTCAAACGTCTAAGTGCCCTATATTTGAAGCCAAAAAAGCATTTATTTAATTAGTAATTCATTGGAGCATTTGAAAAAGAACTAGTTGATAAATGGATTATTTAATTAAGTCGAGCTCGGTAGTTTAAAATTATTTTTGCTTCCATCTGAGTGGAGTTTAAAACAAATAAATCATGTTAAGCCCAAGAGTTCTCTAAATATATTTGTTTCTCCTAAATACAAGTAGATTGAGGTTTTTTTTAAGTGTATTTATTACCGCTTAAATACTTTAAAAATTAAAACCAAATGTTTATGATTGCTAGCTGGATTTTAAAATACATTTCTAGAGTGAGCTCTCTTTTTGTAACTCAAAAATGGTTGACTTCCTTAGTTTTAGTCAGAGAAATTGCTTTATATAATCTAAAAACACCCATTTGCCCTACGTGAACTCATTTTACCTAGAAATCATATATTTCTGACCACCTGGAGCCACCCCCGTTTGATGGACGGAATTATCTCTGTCGCCGTGCGCAATCAGCAATCAAAACTGTTGAATGCATACAAGAGCCCGGAGGACGACGCACGTAGCTAATGATTATGGCCGGGAACGGAGTGGAATAGCTACGGCTGGACAAGTGCCATCATCAGAACCATCCCCAATGACATTGTCGTTGTTTCGGTGGTCAGCGTGTCTGTTCTGGTGGCTCAACCCGTTTGTCATGGCATTCTTCGTTTTATATTAGCCGCAGACATGTTGTGTCTACGTGAAACTCTCTCCCCCAGAGTTCCGGCGTCCCAGTATCCCTCAGTATCCCGGATTCCAGCGCCCCCGCCAAAACC
>JAEIHY010009087.1:0-58044 GCA_018904565.1 Drosophila tsacasi | reverse complement strand
CCTCAAAAGTAGTGAAAAACACGATTTTTTGAGTACATAACCTCAAATATCTCAAAATCCTGACGTGGTGGACAAAATCTGAGGACTGATTCGGATTCTACGCACAAAATTGCGTTAGAAATGACACCTCGTTTTCCAACAACTCACAAAACTCCATTTTTTGCAGACCTGTGTTATTAATGAGTCATTACATGAACAAAAATGTGGCTATATTAAAAATGATTAAAAGTGGACACTTTTTTTAAAAGTAATTAAATGAATGCCAATGAATGGTAAACAACATTGTCATAAATTGTGGAAGGTTATTTCTAGAGCCTACAATGTTGGGGCAGTAGTACTATTTTATCTAATCTACTCTGTGTTTGTGATTAGAATCTATTGCGTTCTTTCCAGATGGAACTGCAGAACCAATGCCCCGCAATGACTAACCCGAGCGAGAGTTCCGACCTTATCAGCACCTGAGTGCTACGTAACTGATGTGTTTCTATAAAAACAATTAGACCAAAACAAACGGAAAGCTCTGCGGTGCGATAGTAATTCTGAAATTAACAGAAGCGATACGGGAACCGAGAGGGAGGAACTGGGTCAGCCGATCGATCAGGTTCTAACGCACCTCCAAGCGCGGCGATGTGCCGCCCCTCACGTTGCCCCGGCCGCCACTAAATAAGTTATTTCTGGGTAAATGCACTTTTCGGGGTCTTTTGCTTTGGGGGCCAGTATGTATGAGGCGTTATATAACACCACTTTCCACTCGCTGCTGAAACGTGTGTATTATGAAAATATTCTAAAATAATTAAAATAAATGGGCAAGGCAAAGAATATGTTTGGCGGTGTATGTTTTTTTCTTTTTTTGTTTACCGCGCAGTTTGTAAACAACAAAAAATTAAATTGCGCAGCAAAAATTGTAGAGCTTATTGAGCTCTCGGAGAGAAAGAGAGAAGTCAAGGGTTGTCAGAGTGTTGAAAAGTTATTGTGACTGACTAAGAGGCAGTAAATTTCGAAGTTAGCTACTGACTAAGTTGATTTTGGTGAAAGTGACCTAAACTTATTTTGTCGTATGCAAATAATTACAATTATTAGGAGAACATCAACTATAGTCGTTGTCGCTTTCCCAGTCTTGGCAACTCTGTCGGAGAGAGCTTTTCGCTGCCCCGAAGCAAGCTCGCCAGGGTATAAAAAGACGAGGCTCGGGCGAAAAAACTTCAATTCCGTTCGCTCAGCGAAAAGTGGAAAAAAGCGACTTACCTGGGAAATTCTCGTGCAGCCTGCGATTTTGCAGAGACCAAGAAAAAGAAGAAGAAGCAGAAGAAAGGAAACAAGAACGCAGTTAATTTTGCAAAAAACTAGAAACTAAACCAACAACCATGTCCGAGGCCCACTTTGATGAGTACGAGCACTACAATTTCGACCATGACAAGCACATCTTCTCTGGCCACAGCGGCAAGCAGCGCTCCAAGAAGGAGGCCACCGAGCACACCAATCACTTTGATCCCTCCGGACACTCCCGCAAAATCCTCACTAAGCTTATGAACACCAACAACAACAACAAGAAGGCCGCCGCCTGCAAGAACTGATGCAGGGCATCGGAGGAGCGGGAACGGCAACGGGAACGCAAGGAGAGCGGCGGAGAACGCAGCGCGTGGGAGAGTGCGAGAGAAAAGAAATCTTCGAATTTAAACGAGAAAAAAGGTTGAAACTGAAAAATCACAGCAGTCGAGAAGGAAAGAAAGAAAGAGAGAAAACAACAAAAGCCACCTGGGAATACATATTGCATTAGTGTAATTGCATTGTGTTTTCATGCGGCGCAAAACTTTGTGAACTTTATAATAATTTTATTTTGCTTATAATTTCACAAACACAAAAAAAGGCAGATTTACTCTTAGCTTCTAAATATTCCTAAACTAATTCAGACTTATACGTTTTAGTTGCTAAGCATTAGTGCGTTTCAAATTATGAAGTTTGATTTAGGTATTACTTATAAAATAAAGAGAAAACCAAAACTGAATGATGACGAATTTATTTTTAATATTCAATAATTTTTTTGTTCACTTTTACAACAGTTTTAACGGACCAAAGCCAAGGCGTTTGTATTGGTCCCCGTATGCATTGTACGTGTGAGAGTGCTTTCCAATGCCGTCAGTGTGTTGGTGCGCCTCTGGCTCTCAAACTCACGTATAAACATATTTATAGCCTTTTAGTTGAACTCATTTGCACCCAACTCCTCGATTATCGCTACTGCAATAATTGCACCAGGGTTTGTTTTTCTTTGTTTAGTGTCATCGATTCCCCTGCAATATCGTATGTATTTATATTTAAGTATGTATGTATGTGTGATGCACTTGCGCTTGCCATTTAGAAAATGCGGTGTTGTAGTTTTGAAGCGGAAATATTTCCGCGACCTTCCATTGAAGTTCAAAATTTACACACGTTTAATAAACTTACATACATTGTCAAGCTCAATACATCTTCCGGTTTTAGTTAGCTTGTGTGAGTGAGAAAGTGAAGTGCATTTGTGCATATTGATCAAAATTTATAGCCTTTCCACCATACTTAAAATGTATTTTTACATATTATCTGGAAACTTACAACAGCGATGTTTTTTTCCATTAACACGCACCCACAAACAAACAAATAAACCGAAACATATACAAACATACATATGAACACATAAATAGATCGATGAAACTTTTCTAGAAAGGTCCACTCTAACGCCACTCTCCCTCTCTTTCGCTACTCTCTTTGCGCCATTTGCCGGCTTTTTAAATTGCGTTGTTGATATTTGGTAAACAATAAAACAGACTCTCGATCAGGTGGTTTTCCTATATGCTATACATTGTATGCGTATGCCGAATGTTAATCATCCCCCACGAATGATAAATATTTGCCACTTGAATTTCACGATGTGTTTTATCTGTTTCAAAATTGCATTTTTATTACTCATTAATTTTTTCTGGAAGTTTGCTATCAGTTTCCAAAGCTTGAATGCGATTTTCTGGAAATTTCTTAAGCTTCTCTTTCTAAGCTTCTCTTTCCAAAATTGAATAAATTCTGATTCAAGAAAATAAAACAAATTTTCTATAAGTTTTATTAGCATTTATCTCATAAAAGCTAATAGAATTTTGACACTCTATCAACAATCGAAGATTTCAAACAAAACAACAAGCACAAATACAAAAAAGTTTACGACCAGAGCTTTTTTTAGAGGAGAACAAGTGAGAATTCACTAAACAAAGTCGTGTAAACAATTTTGGGGGTAACGAAACTAGTTTGTCTCGGTGCGTTTTGCCGGTAAACAAATGACGCATTAGAAATTCAGGTAAGATCTAGAAGTCAGTGGAAGTTGCCAACCATAACTAAATGAGTTTTAGACTATATTGATCGATTCGGTTTCCTTTTAATGAAATCTGTAACACTCAGTTTTAAAATAAATCTAGAATAAACTTAATAAAATAACATCTACATAATAAGTCTTTTATGAAAGTTCTTGTTGAATTACAAGACTTATTTATTGTGCAATTGGTTTTAAATTTAAAGCAGAATACCCGAACTCTGTTAAAATTCTATCTATGTATCTGTAACTTTCGATTCTACAGCCCAAATGAAGTTTTGATATTTTACCATCTACCAAGTGATTAAAGATATTTTAATTAACTAAGAATGTTATGTTTATAATTATATGTAAGTGCTGAAGATACACAAGTATTTTGTAGAGTTTCCTCTAAATTTAAAGTTAGGCTTTTATATTTAAATACATTTTTTTCAGTTCTTTGTTTTTAAGTTAAGGAAGAGTTCTTAAACAAGAACTAAATAAAACATCATAACTCTTAATTGTGTTGCTTACTTTCATTGCACTTCTTTTTTGTATAGTCTAGGATGTAACCTGGCCCAATGCTTATTTGTTGTTTACACGAATATAACTTAATTGTATAAATGGAATGCTTTCTCGCCACATAATGAACGACACACGCGCTCTCCCCTGAGAAGCTGTGAAGATGTGTATTGTATTCGTAAATATGTAAGCCCCCCAGATCGTGATTACGCGTGCCACACGACAGACAAGAGACCACGATGGCTCCATTGGTCCACAGAACCGTACTACCCAATTACGAGTTCCTAAATACCACGGCTCGAAATCCCCCTCACCCATCTTCCTAGAAGAGAACCATATTGCACACTTTCACCGCGAAAAAAACGAATTTGTGGTCGGAGATTATGCATATGAATGGTGGAGCAGAAGATCGAATCGGAGAGTACTGGGCGAAATGGAGGATGGATATGGTGCTAATTGGAGTGGCACTCGGAGTCGGATGAACCGTTAAATAGAAACTGGAGCAGTGGCCCAATAACGATGATGCACGCGGCCTACGGATTAGCACCTTTCAAAGAGTAAGCCACTACTACGGCGATGTTCTAGATATGCCCATGTCCACCATTAGCACCATCCGTAAAGGTGGAGTTTTCTGGAGCAGCATTTGGGACTGTCCGTTTAGTTGACGATTAAACTCCGAGCCGACTGGCCGTGCCGTGTCTCCTTGAGGTAGAACAAAAGGATTCTCTCCGGATAAGCAAGAAAAGAATAGTGCAAAACGGATAATGTCAGCCTACGAAGAGATGTCAGCGAAGACCCCGCGGCGTCTCTCGCCAGTTTGGTTTCTAGTGATCACCCTGCTCCTGTTTGTGACCACTTTAACAGCGGTAGCTGTCATCGAAGCTGGACGCGCACAGAGCCATGTCGCCGGCGAAAGCGATCTCCTGATTCTCACACGAATCTGGAATCACTTCAAGGCAGGAGCCGAGAACGATACCGAAGTTGCCACCGTGGAGCGTATTGCTCGGGAAGCTGGCAATGCCACGGAACCACCTACGCCTGGACATGGGCAGGGCAGAAACTTCTACGAGGAGCAGCAGGCGGTGGTGGTGAATGCGGAGAGCATGGACCCAGTGATGGGACAGCGTCAAGATGCCTACGGGCCGCCCCAGAGCAGGGAGGATTCCTACGAACAGGATCCCTACTACGATGTAGCGGACGACTATGGACCAGGACGATACCCCTATACCCCAGAGTCGAGGGAGCAGCAGCCGGCTGAGGAGGATATCTCATCATCGCCGGAAACGGATGAGGGCAGGGCATCGCAGGCCCGTCCTTATGATTCCTTCTACACTCCCTGGTCGTATGCAAAGAAACCAGCTCCAGTGGCCACTCATCCGGCGGCTGAGGGGAATAACAGGAAGCTTCAAGCTACGCCCAATAGGTGAGATATCTCGTAAACCTATACCTATCTTGCACCAGATTCATGTGCAGGGCATTAAAATTTGTAGTCAGAAGCTTGCAGCGCAGTGAAGGAGTCATTTTCGATCCTATAATTCATATAGATTTGTAACCTAGCAAAAATTAGCTTAGAAAAACTTTCCGATTTGAAATTAATACATTTTTGGCTAAGTTATGATCGATTTTCTGCAATGGTATACAATCCCAAAATAAGTTAAAGTTACAAAGAATAAATAAGATGAAAAAATGAAGAACGAATACACGCTGCAAATTTCATATCAGTCGATGCATATTATAAAAAAATTAATAAATGAAACGCAGTTCAAAGATTACCAAATGGTCTATATAAATTATATATTATTTATAATTTGCACATTATTTGGCACAATTTCACAATTTTAAAGGAAAATTACCAATAACAAATATTCATTCATATATTTACTAAAACATGGGATTTATTCAATAAATAAATTTAATTTGTTTTTTTTTTTTTTAATTATCAGACAGCCTTATCCAGCCTACGATGAGGTCTACGACTATCCCATGGGCTTCCAGCCGCGTCCACACCCGGAATCACAGATGGCCAAACAATCTCAGCCCGCTCCCGAGAATGCCGTGGCCCCCCAGGCTCAGAGTGAGTCCACACTGGTCACCGTGCTAAGGAGTCTCAAGCAGATCTGGGATCTGTATCAGGCTCTGATGAGCGCCTGGAACGCTGTTAGCGAGCGCCATCAGCAGAGCACAGAGAAGTTCCGCAAGGAACAGGCACAGAAGCAGGCGGAGAAGGATCGACTACGTCAGCAGCAGCAGCAGAAAACGAGGGTCAACTCTAAGAAACCACCACGGGTGGAGGGAGACAAAAAGAACCAAAACAAGAAGCCCACAGCAACGACCACAAAATCTACAAGCACGACCACTTCCACCACAACATCTGCTCCAGACAGCTCCGAAGAGGAGGAGGAACAGCAGCAGGAGGAGAAGGTGGAGAAAGTTGAGGCGGTAACACCATTATCAACCAAAGTTGAATCACGCAAGGGCGAGAAGGCCAGCTTGAGATCGGTGCGAGGTTTGCGCCAGAGACGAGATGCCGAGGCGGAGGAAAAGGCAGACACGGATGTGGGCGAAGGTCGCTACATCAAGGGCGATCCCCTCAAAGGCTACTATGACTTCGTCATCACGGAGGGTTCATACAAGTTCTGGGCTGTCTTTCAGGTGAGAAAAAAACCAATAGAATAAAATGTACTTATGATTAAATCTTAAGTCTTACGTTCATCTGCATTCTTAATTCACAGGTGGGCACAGCACTGCTAATCATCTACTCGACTTTCGCCGCCATTTACTACTCCAAGGTGAATCCGTTGACCAGTGACTACGACTATACGGATTACTTGGGCGGCGTGCGCTCTCTGTCCGGCGGCGATGCCGATTTCGTGGACGACGGCGATGCGACGACGTCGCCGCCAGTCTCGACCGCCTCCCGCATCATGGAGTGGATTCCCCGGACGGCGCACTCCGTTAAATTCATTCTGGATGCCATCGACAAGATGCCTCTGGATCACGATAAGACCAAGGAGCCCGGCTGGTCCACAGACCAAACGACGGACACGGCGACGGGCTTGAGATAGGGACTCTGTATCTATACGCGATAATTGTTAATGAAAATATAATAATGTTGAAGATAATCTTTAAAGTGTGTTTAATATTTGGTCTTTGATTAAATAGAGACAACAGGGAATATAATTTAAATTAAATTTTAACTTTAAAATTTCAGGAATTTTAAATTAATATTTTTTTTTTATTTATGTATTTTTTTAAATACTCAATTACTTGATGATAAAGAGGCTTTGAAAAACGAATTGTTACTCAGAAATCAAATGTTTCTTTAGTTTATGCCTTAGCAGATTACATTAAATATTAAGGAATTAAATATTCTAATATTCTATTCCTTATTTTTAAAGCTTACAAATAAATAACGGTCATTTTTCTCACTTTCTCTTCTTCTTTAAAAATAACCATTCAAAGAAAGTTTTTTGTACAAAAATATATTTACAGTGCAACGGCCACACTGAACCACAGCTGTTCACTATTTTTTGAAGAAAACACGTAGCTCATCACTTTATCAAATATTTTTTGTTTTCAATAAAATAAACCGATGTAGAAGCGTTTGAAGTGTTAAAAAATCAGCAAAAATGAATAGCTATTACAGGAGATTAATAAAACTAGCGCTGGTATTGGCCCTGTTTACTGCAGCGGCAGCCCATGAAGCCAAAGATTTTGACGATTCCATTTTGTACAAAATTGATTTTGAAGTTCCCGAGTTGATTGGACAGCCAGTGAGTAGGACAAACGTTGCTAATTTTATAGAATTCAGAATTTAATACCGCCTAGGACTTGGGCAACCAGCTGCGGACGTTCTACACACCGGACAAGGAGAAGTACGAATGTCTGATTCCCACTTTTGAGCGTCAGAAGGAGGAGGAGAAGTCCGACAAGCCGGAGCTGTGTAAGTTTCGCATGTATTTAATAAGAAATCATCTGCAACTTTTTCTGTTATTGTGTTCCGCCAGCTCCCATAAGCCTGTTGCAGCCCATATTCTCCGCTCTGACCTGTTCGTACCGCATCGAAGCCTATTGGTCGTATGAAATCTGCCACGGACACCATGTGCGGCAGTACCATGAGGAGCGCGAGGGCAAGAATATCAAGTTCCAGGAGTACTACCTGGGCAAGTGGGGTGAAGACAAGACAGAGCTGCTGAGCAAAGCCTGGGCGGCGGAACTGAAGGATGGCGGAAAGCCCAAGTACAAGACCCTCAAGATCGACAACACCCGATATCCCTTTTTCGAGATGGAGTTCAACGATGGCACCATGTGCGACATTATCGATGCTCCCCGCACAACAATAGTGCGCTATGTGTGCTATCCGCACGGCAAGGACGACATTTACTCGTTCAAGGAGACCTCCTCGTGTAATTACGAAGCCATTATCCTCACCTCGGCGCTGTGCGTCATCCCTGGCTTCCATGCCGAAGAGACTAAGGAGCTGTCCATCAAGTGCTTCAACTCTGAAACTGAGCCGCACAGGCCACTGAGTATGCTGCGTTCGGAGCTCAATGAGTGGGCTGAATCGGAGGCGGATCTACTCGTTTCCAAGGAGAGCAAGGCGCCTGCCAAACTTTGGCCCAAGGCCGATGGCGATATGGTGACCTTTAAGTACAGTGGGGATGTGGATAAGATCATTCTGGAACTAATGAGCAACGGGGACCTTGAGGTCGACGGCGACTATCAACAGCTACTGCTAAGCCGATCTGTCGGCACCTCTGTGCCTCCTCCCATCACCGATCTGACGCCCATCAAGGAGTTCATTTCGGGCAAGAATTGCCTAACTGGGGTAAGGAGACCCCCAAGTGATCTGTGATAAATGCTAATATTACCTTTCCTGCAGGGCAACGGCTGGTGGAAGTATGAGTTCTGCTATGGGCGTCATGTGCGCCAGTTCCACAAGGACAAGAACAGCGAGGTGGAGCTATTCCTGGGCTATTTCTCCGAGGAGGCTCATCGCCAGTGGGCCAACAGCAATCCGGACAAGGGCGCCCGGCGTGCCGGCTTCACATCCTCGATTTGGCATCATTACGGCAAGGGCACACACTGCGACCGTACTAACTTGCCCCGCGAAGTGGACGTCAAGCTGACCTGCACGCCGGTTACCACCAGCGGCACAGCTGTGTCCATGTATCTGCTGGAGCCGAAGACGTGCCAGTACATCCTGGTCGTCGAATCGCCGACGATATGTGATCTCATGCATTACGCGGACGCTCATGGCCTGGTGAAGCCGGAAAATCTGCACAAAGTCCAGTCTACCGACAGCGAGAAGCCGGCTAAGACAGTTCCAGCCCCTGCCACGGGTCGTACGGCCAGCGAGGAGGAGGAAATTCGCTCTTAGACTATCTGTATTCCAACTCTAGTAAATTACTTGTAAAAACATTGATTGTAATTTTAAAATTCTCGCTCTATTTATTTTTTTCTGCACGCAACAGCTGATGGAGAGAGAGAACTGAACAACAGCAACGGGTTATTCTTTAGGGATTTTGTTTTTAATTAATTTATATTAAAATCTGGGATTACGCCGAAACATAAATTATGTTAGTGACCAAATCCGATTAAATAAGATTTACAAAAAAAATTACCTTTACCATTTACCGTTTAGTTCTTTTTAAATTGTTGCCTTTTGTTGCTGGTAACTTGACCGCAGCTGTAAAGCTCACACATTTTCCAATTGGAGTGTGACCGTGCTGTGAATCCCATAGATTCCATCGACATTGGAGAACTTGTCATTCTTAACGAAAAAAACGGGGCTACTTAGTCACACTGTTCCTTCGTGTGCTCGGAGAGTTACTAAAATCCAAGTTTCTGAAGTTTTAACTGAAAATAGTTCAAAACACGTTCTATATTTGCTAAATTCACAGCGGTTTTAAGTTTGGACAAAGTGTGAGTAGCGTTCGCGGGGTGGGTTGAGTGACCGGCCCCGCAGTTTTGAGGGTGTGAAAAATCAATGGGGTTGGGGGTTAGGCAAAAGAAGAAACGTGCCCCCCGCCCGGCATTTAGCGGGCTCAAAGGCGACGAGCGATAAGCCAGCCAGCCGGTGTATTACACAATTACCGACGATCCGCCGCTGACCAAACCTTCTTCTCTTCTCCTTGCAGTCCGTGCACGCAAACCACACACAACTGAGAAGCTTCCGGCACGATGGCGATGTCCCTCAGCATTGGCTCGATGAAGCTGAACAAATGGCAAGTTGCGATACTCCTCGGCGCCCCCCTGGCCATTGGGTTGGGCACATATGCGGTTAAGCGCTGGACAGCTGCGCCCGACGGAAAGGCCAAGGATGTGGACGGGGAGCAGAAGAAACGCACGAAGGGCACGATCGAGCAGCAGGGCATCTCCCTCGACGGCACCGCGCCGGACAAGGAGCTGGAACGGAAGAAGAAGTCGGCCGAGCTGGGAGAGGAGCTGTCGCCGCTGAAGGAAGCCAACAACTACAAGAACGAGGGCAACATCTGCTACCGGAACGGCAAGTACGACGAGGCCATCATCTTTTACGACAAGGCCATCGACAAATGTCCCAAGGAGCACCGTACCGACATGGCCATATTCTATCAGAACCGCGCCGCCTCCTATGAAATGCTCAAGAAGTGGTCCAAGGTGAAGGATGACTGCTCTGCCTCCCTGGAGTATAATCCGCGTTATGCCAAGGCCTACTATCGCCGTGCCCGCGCCTACGAGGCCACCAAGGACATGATGGAGTGCTTGGACGATGTCACCGCCACCTGTATTCTCGAGATGTTCCAGAACAATCAGACTATCATGTTCGCGGACCGTGTCCTCAAGGAGACGGGCCGTGTGGATGCCGAGAAGGGAATGCTCACCCGGGTGCCCGTTGTGCCCTCGCCATGTTTCGTCAATACCTACATGCGCTCCTTTATTGCGGATCCGCTGCAGACCATGGAACTCCAGCCGGCCCAGGACACAGAGTTGGCACCGGCCAAGGGATTCCTAAGGGCACGGCAAGCCTACCTAAAGGAAAAGTACGAGGACATCATTCCCGCCTGCACCGAGGAGATCGAATCGTCGGAAGCAGAGGCACAGTACAAGGTCGAGGCGCTGCTCATGCGCGGCACCTTCCACCTCCTGTGCGGCTCCTACACAGAGAGCGAGCAGGACTTTAATGCCATCCTTCAAAATGGTAAGAATGAACAATATTTCGCAGTGATTTCTAACTTATCATCCGCTTTCAACAGTCGATGCTGATCCCACAATGCGAACCTATGCTTACCTTAAGCGCGCCGCTCTCTACATTCAGCTGGACCAGCGCGAGAAGGGCCTGGCCGACTTTGAAGAGGCGGAGAAGCTGAAGCCAGACAACCCAGATGTGTTTCACCAGCGTGCCCAAATTTTACTGCTGCTTGAGCAAATCGACGCGGCGTTGGCCGAATTCGACAAGGCTGTGTGCCTTGCGCCCGACCACCCCATTGCCTTCGTCCAGAAGTGTTACGCCGAGTACCGACTGTCGCTGCTGGCCGGGGATCAGAGGCGTTTGGAGGGCGTGATGCGCAGCTTTGAGCAGGCCATCGAGCGATTCCCCAACTGCGTCGAATGCTACAGCCTGATGGCCCAGGTGCTGTCCGACCAGCAGCAGTTCAATCAGGCGCAGGAATACTACGAGAAGGCCATACGACTGGCGCCCACGAATCCCACCCTGATCGTCCATCAGGCCATCATGGTGCTGCAGTGGCGCGGCGATGTCGAGACAGCCGTTAAACTGCTCAACAGGGCCATCGAGGTGGATCCGAAGTGTGAACTTGCCTACGAGACCCTGGGAACTGTGGAGGTGCAGCGTGCGCAGCTTAAAAATGCGGTTGATCTCTTCGAGAAGGCCCTGCTGTACGCCAAGAGCCAGGCGGAATTGATACATGTCTACTCGCTGCGAAATGCCGCGTTGGCCCAGATCAATGTCACCAAGAAGCTGGGCATCGACATGAACACGGTTTCGGCTATGGCCCAGACCGGCATGATGCCGCAGGGCGTGTAGAGTGCGGCAGGGAGTAGGGAGCGGAGCATTTAGCCAGAGACGCACCACCAGGAGCAAGCCTACTCCACACCTAAGTTAATATCGACCATCATTTACCTGTTATTTATATATATATAAAGCTTGTTTATGTTTATGCTGATCTAGCTATAGCTATATATAGCATATAGAAATCATCCTGTATTATGGTACATACTTATGTAAACTAGAATCTGTTGCCTAAGGAACCCACTAAGACAAGAAACCACTAGCCTATGTTTAAGCCTAAGATTAATAACAAATAACAAGCTAGTTGTCCTCTCTTAACGGCTCCAGTTCGGGTTGATTAAAGTCCTGCACATCGCCGGAGATGTAGCTGGAAGCTATTACCCACAGAGCAGCTCGCACGCTGCCCACCACGGCATAGTCCGCTTCCAGCTTCTCCAGATAGGGCGTCAGGAGGCCCGGCAAGGCGCCCAGTCCATCGGAAATTCCCATCAGAGTGGCAGCATAGTTCGGGCTCATGTCCATCGGCAGGGGTTTGACGGTCGCATGATAAGCACCCGTGGCTAAAATTCTCCATATCTGTGAGTCATTCACCTTTGACATGGATCCGCATACGAAGACCAACCAGGACATCAGACGGCGAGTCTGCGTGCGATCGAGGATCTGCTGGGCAATGAGAAAATCACTCAGTTGGCCGGTGGTCAGCGAAGCCAACCAATTGCCAATGTGCGGAGCTGTCACCGTAAGTGTGGCCGCGATTTCCTCCCACAGGCCGCTGCCGCTTGACCGTACCTTTTCCAGTACCATATGCAGCTCCTTGGGCAAATCCTTGGGCTTGGTCCAATCATTCTGCATTGTGGTGGAGACGAGGGCCCACAGCGGTTTGCTGGTGAGAATGCTCTTCCATGGAGTCGTCGTAGGGCTGTTCATTATGGTCTCCTCGCTCCCTAATCCGTCTCTGGTGAGATCCTCCTCCTCTACATTTGTGGTCGATGTGTCTCGACTGCCGAACAGCAGCAGAGAACCGCTTGTGTATCTTTTGATGTAATCCCGCTCCTCACTTCGAATGTACGGACAGAGATCCGGCGTGCTATAGCAAACCAGAGTCTACAAAAGGGTGGAGAAGTGGTTAGGAAATTACTTGATCAACTTACGAAACAGAGGAACCAAAGTACAGCACTACCGCCAGCCAGATAGAAGCCCAGAGGCCAGTCTTGCTCGGTCATCAACAATCCGATGACCAGCTGGACCACTGTGATGCCAATCTCGCCGCCACTGAGGACACAGCTGGCCAGCAATCCACGCTCTTGCTCGGGCACCCACTGGGCCAGGAGGGCACAGACGGCCGGAAAGCAAGGACCTTCGCAAAGACCCACCAGGAGACGGACTCCCAGCAGGACATACGGACCTCCGCAACGCACTGCGGTCGGGGTTAGGATAGTCAACACCGCCGACGCAAGGATGGACACACTAAGGACCCATTTGCCGCCGTAACGCTCCGCTAGAACTCCGCCTGGAACGTGGGTGATCATGTAGCCGACATAGAAGGCCATGACCACCAGTGATTGGGTATCGGCGGACCATATTTCCGAGCAGCTTGTTCGTTTGCCAGAGCCGTCCGAAAGTTTCATTGTGGGACTCTCTCGGCTGCTCCTCCGGCGATCCCTTCGACTCCTCCTGGGCACCTTATCCTGACGCTGATCCCAACCCGCTTTCAACCTACTTAAAAAAAGATTCTTGGACTGATTTAGGTGCATGGCCAGTTCCAGCCGCCAGTTGGGTAGTGTCTTTGGACTAAGCACTGCTGCGCTGGATCTGTCGCACTCGGAAACAATGCCGGTCATCGAAAAGTCCAAACACAGTCGCATTGTGTAGGCATTAATGATGGCCAAGAAGGTGAAGCAGCATAGCACCAGGCGCTGCTTGACTTCAAGATCTGCAAACAGGATGATGGGTCTTCTCCTCATCTAAATAATCAAAGGATTCCTCTACTCACAAATAAACAAATCGCTCAGCTTTTGTTCAACAGCGGGCAGCATTTTAATTACTTGATTTATTTATAACCAGGAATTAAACAAGAAAGCCTACTATTTATCCTGATTCAAATATTTATATTTATTTGATCTGTAGGAAAATATTTTATAAATACCTACTAATTAAAGAACAAAGATACTACTTAAAAGCCAGTATGGGTTACAGTGCTACACGAATCAAAATAGTTGTGTAAATTCAGAGACTGGCGAAGCCTAAAAGTCTGCTTCTGAAGTTTTGGAGGTTTCGTATTCGTAAAATTCCGTAGAATTTTTTTTTTTATTTCATTTATTAAATTTGTTTTTAATTTATGAAAACTAAGAGCTTGTAAAATTCACTAAACCAGGTTGATCCTGTAAATCTTCTGCAAATGGGCCCATCAGAAAGGTATGTTTAATTCCTTTTTCTACCAAGATCTGTCTGGTTAAATGATTTTAATAATTCATATCACATTAAATAACAAAAACAAAACCAGAAATATAGATTATAATTTGCTTTATACACTTTATTTGACTAACGTCATAAAAACAAGTAATTCCTTAAGCGGGACAGTTAAAAACACGTTTCACTTTACACATTGATCAACAATCTAAAATGTACAAGTTATTTCATCATTGGATTCTTTTTACAATACGGCAATACGACGAGCTCTGTGCAAGTACACACTAAGTCTTAAACGTGAAAAGCGATTTTTACATTTAAATACTAAATAATAATTAAGAGAGTACGTTGCGTGCGCGGTGCGAAGGAAGGATCGACAAGGATCGGTCCTGGCTACAACAGGAATACGTAGAAGTACGCGGCGCACGTTAAGGGGGGGAGTGTAAGTAAATTCGCTTAAATTAAATCATTTGGCGCCTTCTGCCTTCATCTGCCGGGGCTCCATTGGCCAGATCGGGAATATACTATAAAACTAGCAATCTGAACAGCAGCCGCAGCTGCGCCCCCGCTGGCAGCATTTGAACTAGAGTACAGCAGTACATATGGCACATTCGTTGGCAATCCCCTCTAGGAGCTGTGCTCCAGAGCAGCCCTTGCCTTGCCGCCCTCCGGCTTGCGTTCCTGCGCCTCGAAGTCCACCGTCCGCGGCTGAATGGGTGCGTTATTGAACGGTTGCACCTCGCCGGATGCCCAGATGCAGTACACGACGGCCGTAACGCAGAGCACGCCGAAGGCCACCCAGAATACCAGGCGCCACTCCAGCAGCGAGGCCTGCAAAGGGATTTCCCAATTAGTTATTAAATACTAGAGAAAGCATCTCGGTTTACTCACATTTGGTGTCATCACTCCCACCAGATAGGGCGTAATCACTCCTGTAATGGCTCCGATACCGTTGGTGATGGCCATCAGAGTGCCAGCGTAGTTGGGACTCATGTCCAGGGGACTCAGCTTCATGCCTGCATAGTAGGCACCCATCAGACCCATGCAGATGGTGAAGAGGACCACGACAAGAACTCGATCACAGCCGGCATAGGAGGCGCCCACCATGAAGATGGCAGGACCGAAGGCTGCCAGTCCTGTCATCACCTTGCGCGTATTCGTAGTGTTCATGATGCCGCGACGGATCATCCAATCGGCCACGAAACCACTGCCCACAGACACAATCCACATCATCACGTATGGCAGCGAGGAGTACAGGCCGTTGGCCTTGATGGAGAACTGCAGGACATCGGCCATGTACTTGGGCAGATCCGTCACCATGATGTAGAAGCCCCAATCGTGACCGATCTGGGCGGCGACCAGTGCGAACATGGGCAGATTGGTGAGAATGGCCTTCCATGGAGTCGGCGGCAAGTCCTCGTTGCGGCTAATAGTGCCGATCTCCTTCATCAGGTACTCGCGCTCGCTGGGCTTGATGAACGGATGAGTGGTGGGGTCGCTGTAGCACAGGAAGACCTACGGGAGAGCGTTATGTTAATTAATTGGATATTTTCTGCTAAGATCTCAGAAAGAGACAGCTGAAGCCTATTTAAATCCATGAAATACTTACAAAGATCACGAACCAGATGACACCGAGGCCTCCAAAGAAGTAGAACACAAATGGCCAGTCGTAGGAGTCGAGGAACACTCCCGACAGCAAGTTGCCCATGATGGTGCCCACCTGACCACCGCCTAGCACCAGAGCACCGAGCTTGCCGCGCTCATTTGCCGGCACCCAGGCCGCAAGGAGTACACTCAAAGCCGGGAAGGTAGTACCCTCGCCAAGACCCATCAGGACTCGGGTAACAATCAGCCAGTCGGAGTCACCCAGATCGATGGCCAGAGGCGTAAGCATAGTGAAGACGGCGGTGGACAGGATGCCAATGCCCAGGGTCCATTTGCCGCCAAATTTCTCGGCCAACAGACCGCCAGGAATGTGGGTGACAATGTAACCGATGTAGAAGGATGACAGGATCAAGCCCTGCCGCTCCTCACTCCAATCATAAATGCCGCCACTCTGTAATTACAATACGGTAATTAGTTTACGCCACTCTTAATGAAACCCACAACTGAGGAACTCACGCTTGTGCCTTCGTCCAGATCGTCGGGTTCGCAGATAGCCTCAGAATCATCGTCCGTGGAGTTCTTCTTGATGACCAGCACCGTGATGGCCTGCGAGAGGCAGACACGCATCGTGTAGGCATTGAGGATGGCCAGGAAGCCCATAATGGCCAGGATAACTCGCTGCGGGAGTATGAAATCTGAAAGTAGATTAGGGATCCGGGAATAAGTTAATTAATTAACTTGCTGGTACAACATTTTTGTCAAACAATCGCTTGCGTCAGACGAAATGGATTTGCGTCGCCGGCAAATTACTCATTTAATTTGGTTAGCGTGCGAATAAATAGTTAGTGGATGGGATCGACAAGGGTGGCTCTTCAAGCCTGCCAATTGGATACAAATCAATTTGCGGTGATAAACTTCAAATTGCAGTTGATTGCTATAGCGCTATATATATCAATTAGAGGGAGCTACTGAAGAATTACCCTACAAAAGTCAGGAAGGCAAATACTCAATTTTCTAGTCAAAGTTTTACATAAACGTTTGGTAAATTAAGAAATTAAAGGTTTTACTTTTGCATTTAAATTACTTTGACAAAGAAATTGGATGACTGATTGTGCTTAATAATTATTATAAATTAGAGTTGAATTTACTGAAACTATTTCAATTAAATAAGTAAAATTGAATGAGTGTTTCCTAATCGAATTTCTCTGATGAATAATTTAAATACAAGAACTTGATTCTTGCACATTTTCATGTATCAGTTCTATTTAAAAAAGGTCTGATGACTATATTTTGTCTTTAAAGGCATGACTGTCTTACAAGCTAGAAAAAAACTCGTTAACTGCAAATGCTAAGTATAAAATGATGACTATCCTTTGCATTTTCGTTACCAGAACTTCAAAATTGTTAAGCTATTTCTAATCTTTCAATAAATAAATAAAGAGCCTTAGTTAAACTATCATAATATGCCAATCTAAGTATCAAAAGCCCATAAATAACTATTTCTATATTGATTAAATATTCTATAAACAATCTTTTGATATACGATCCATCGCAATCGTCTTTCGTTTCTATTGAATTAAATTTATTTGCTCTCATTCATGGTCTTCGTTTATAAATTGTTTTATAGTTTATGGAGTTACTCTGCGATGGCATTTAAAGAATTCCTGAAAAAATATGATCCCGCACTCGCACCTTGTACACATACTTCCTGTCTCGTGAGGTTTATGGCCCACAATAGGTGTTTAGTGCTAACATATACTAGTATAGCCACCCGATTAAGGGGCTATATTAACGGCGCTATGTACTTGTTTCCCTATCAATCACCAGGCACCGCGGGCGTACTTTATACGCTCGCCATATCGCAATCAAATTGTTAAGCGGAATTACGCCCAGATAAGGCCAAGAGTGTTGTTAGATCTGCGATATAACCGCTTGGAGTGCAGATCGTCCAATCTCGCAATCTCTCAAGTGTATCGCATAAGGGGAATTCGGGCTAATGACCATAAACCAATGGGCGGGTGGCAGTGCCAATTAAGGGCTGTTTTCCGTATCAATATTAATGGGGGAAAAAGATAACTATATTTCGACGAAGGCTGAATTGATCACGCAAAATTAACATTGACCCATTTCATCCAAAAAAGATCTAAAAAGAAAGGCAAGCATGCCGCATTCCAAATGAGCAAACAGCTCGAGCTCTCAAGTAAACACAATCAGAACCCAATTCATGACAATAATATTATTAGATCACCCCTTAGGCATGTGCTGACATTTACCCACGACTCCACCTACGTCAGATTCCGACTCGGATTCTCAGATCCGTATAAACCGACCGCCGAAAAAAAAAAATAATAATATCAACAAAACAAACAACATTTGTTTGACTTTTTAATGGATCGCAAAACTCCAGAAAGTTTATGATCCACGGTTTCGAAACGCCAATCTACGTCACTCAGGCTGACAAGTTTATTTTGCCTATAAATTAACATTAATAAATATTATTCGGCAGCAGCCAAATTAACAATGTGCCAATATTTGACAAGTTACTTAACGGAATTTATTCGCAGAGAATTTATTCGCCACGAGTATCGCCTAATATGATTACCATCGTCGAGTGATAAGTTGATAAGGCCATATAACCCCACCGCAGAGGCTCTTCTTCTATATGTAAATGGGTGCTAATCATAAAATATATAAGTATGGCTATATTTCCCTCTACCAATCACGCTTAGTGGCGTTAATATATGGCCGCACTCAGGCCTAGGCCCATCACCGAAACCCTCGATAAGCTATTTAAGATTTAATCAGAATTTAGTTACTCAGCCCCTTATCGCCTGAATAAGTAAGAGGAAAATGAAAGCAAAATAAGGAAGAGAAAGGGGAACTTCACTTTGTTTTTACAGGGGATCTAATCAGACCCAGTAACTAACACCTATTCCCAAAAGGCGAATAAAACATTACCTAGAAAAGTCATCATAAAAACTGTGGAATATTTAGAATATAGATTACTTTATGGGCCAGTCAAGCGAAACTTTCCAATTAGCTAAATAAAAGCAACTCAACTTGGTTAAATTGTGGGATTTTCTCAAGTTTTTCGCTGAAACAATTTAAGAAACATCTGTATCTGTGATTGATTTAAATACTGAGTCACAGGGAACTCGCCCTCTAGAAAAAAAACGAGAGTGATTTTTGATTGAGGCACATAAGAGGAGCAGAATTGCAAAAAATACGATTAAAAATGCAACGATTATAGGCAGTAAGTCAGTCATATCCGTTGCAGTAATGGCAAAAAATGAAAACAATTTCTTCTGCCCGTCTGTCTGCCTCTCTGGGCTTTGGACATTTCTGGGTCTGCTGTCCCAGCTCTTTGTCCCGCAATCGCCCATGTCCAGTGGAGTTCAGTTCAGTGATCGGTGATAGCACGGCGGCACGAACGAATAAACACCATTTCTTTCTGCCTTGCATTTCCGCGCTCTTGCGAAAATTATGTCAATGGGCTGTAATGTGCGATTGCTGCATACGAATGAAGGAGAATTACCAGACTATCGGAATACCAGATAGGCCTATGCGCGAGGCCCTTTCCATATGATAATGAGGCGGGCAGCCAGGGGGCAATAGAACAAGGCGATTAGAGGAAGGTTCCGGCTCTGCCTTCGGTGATGATCACAATAACTCAAAACTAATGCGTAATGCTGACTGACGGAGCCGATCGGTTGATTTATGGCCAACTGGTAAACTTTTTCAGCTCATTAAGCTGGCGATAAAAACTGAAAAGTTTCAGTATTTTGTTAACCCTTTGGGCGAATAAATCTCATAGCTTAGCAAACTATATGTTCATAGATTTTATGAGTCAGGCAATATAATATTTTAGTAACTTAAGTTTTCTGTAACTTAGTTTAATGTCTTGTTTATTTATCTGTTTGACAGACAATTTTAATAGGATAAGACAAAAAATGTACAAACAAATACAAACCAGAAACAATCTTTAATTAAAATTCCCAAGCTCTACAGATTGTAAAAACAAGCTAAAATGTCTGCGAAAAAAAACTGAAAATAACACTAATTCAGAACTAATGATGGGTAAAATGAGTCCCTGCAAGTACAATTAACTGTTTTAGGGTCTAAAGTTGAGTGGATTTAAGATTACAAATCTCGCAAATGTAACGTAGGCCGTTTCCCTTAAATATATATTTCCTCTATTTTGTTTTCGTGTTTTTTTCGCGTCTTCTTGGGCTTCTTTTTGATATATTTCAATAATTTTGTCAGACTTTATTTTGGGTAAAGCTCTTACAAAAGAAATGGTTGCCCAATGAGCATGGAAACGAAGAAAGAGAGAGAACCAGTGGACGGAAGAATTCTTTTTTTATTGCATTGACCTTGCCCAAAAAAGAACCGAGAGCGAGATGGGGCGAGGAAATGGGCAGGGCCATAAACGATTGCCGCCCGGTCGACCATTAATATATAACTGTTAACGTTTTTAATGGTTCTGAGAATACCCTACGGCCGACATCGAGCGGCATAGGCGACTGTGAATCGATTCACATGCAAATTGTATGCAAAATATTGATCAATTATGTGGACGCATGCCGGGAATTTTAAGAGATCATCACACACACATCACATCACAAACATCAAACCAAACAAACGTGAAATGCGAGACACGGCGACGAAACAATATACTCGAATCGGAAGTGGCAAAAGCGTTTTGTCATTGTTTTCATTTATGCACATAACATACGTTAAAAGCATTTAGGATTTTTTTATATAGCTGTCGGTCAATGTCGGTTAAACCACTGAGACATTTTGCCCCAAGAATTCGCCCCACGATCGTCGTCGCTGTTCAGTTCAACGATCGCAGGGCATTCCGAATTCCGCAAGCACGTTAAGGTGGTGAGCTTCCTTATGAGATAACGTATTATTGTTGGACACTTACACCTGGATAGGCTTATGCCCCATTGCGGCTGTTGTGTCATCTCGGGATTATTATTTGGTAAATTTAGCAAGCTGGCCAATTCCTTCGCCACGGTTACGGGTTAAAGGACAACGGCGGGTCCTTATCGCGCACTTAACGCTGCGTTTTCAACCCGATTTCGATTTCTATTCCGATTTCGATGTCGATTTCTTTTGCTTTTGCTATTGTTGGCTTTCTTCCTTGCACTTGGCGCACGCGCAATTTACGAAAACGGAGACGGCGACGGGGAGAGAGAGCGCGCACTTGGCGAGAGCGAAACAACAAGTGGCACCCACGCACTTTTCTTTTTGGTTCTGTCTCTTTTCACCAGCCGGTGTGCCGGGGACTTATTCCAAAAGCGATCGCCACAAAACTGTAAAGCAGAAATAACGTTGATCTAACGATCCGATCCCGGTCGCTTGTTTCGCCAATATCGCTATATCGCCTCTGTGTTCTGCTCCGATCCGCGCACGCCGTCTGCCAAATTACAAATGAGAAATTATTCCCGCCGACTTTAGTTTATATGAGAGCAGATAAGCGCCGCTCTGCCGTCGATGTCTCTGCTGCTGCTGCTGGAGTTTTTTTATTTTTATTATTATTATTCGGTTGGTCAACGATCGTGTATCGCTATATTGACAAGGAGTTGACTCGTTACACTTGTTTGTACATACTGCCACACTTGTGCACTGTCAGAAAATGCGAAGACCGTAGTTAATCAATAAAAGAATGGTGCAAATAAAATAATAACAGTTTCCCAATCAACGTTTATTTTCAAAGTCAATAAACAACTATTTTTGTCAACATTATTGCTCGCAATCGTCTGTCAATTGAGCCCTAAAATTTATTTGCTCTCAATTATGATGTTTTGTATATAAATCAAGTTGTTGCTAATGGAATAAAATCGTAGCAGAATCTTAGAAGAGCTATTTTAAGCTTTTATTCTATTTCTAGTTTATTATTATTTGTAAATTGTTTATAAAGAAATTCTTTATTTAACATTATTGTCGTGTATAATGATGATTGATTGATTGATTTATTTATTGTTTTAAATGGCAAATAAAATAGCTATTACGAACGCAATAACAAAATATGTATTATTCTCTTCCATAAAAGATGACTTTAGAATGCCATACTGACACTTCTAATATTCCAAATGCCATTTTTGTTCTCAGTGCACGCACGGGATGTGTGTTTGTGGCACCTCATAAAAACTCTCGCTATCTTGGCCGATCGGCCATCGGGCCTCCGCATGCGTGGAGCATTCATTCCAACAAATGCAACAACTAGTTCAACTTTCAGCTGCGCCGCCGTCAAGGAACTTTGTGTTTTATTTGCCCATTTCAAGTCCCGATTTCGATTTCAGTTGGTATCAACGAACAATCGATTCTGCGCTGAATACTTAACGGTTTTCCGCAGTCGCCGTCACCGTTGACGTCGCAGTCGTAGTCTCAGTCGCACTTGCACGCGCTCACTTTATGTCGGCGCTATAAACTATAAACCGTGGAGCTCTGGAGAAAAAAAAACCCAGCTATGTGCCAAATTGTGCACCCTGCTCCAATTTAGAACCAGCGGAACCGGAATGTCCCAATCTTGGAGGCACTAAACAATAAAAAATTGGTGCAACAGGCACTCACATATATTTTTCCGAGTTTCCTATGACTACGTAGCTGAAAACTTGAAGGTTCTGGGTATGTGTTAAAATTCCCAACTGATAAAATGTCAGTTATATTCATTTAAAAATAGAGCTAACCACATTCTAAGGATCAATCAAAGGATACAGACACACTTTTAGAGATATATGTACGCACATATTACAGAGAAATATATTAAGCACACAAAAATGGGCTTAAAATTGTTTTTAAAGCTGTAAAGCTTTGTACATAGAAAATTTTATTGCACTTAAACCAGTTATGTGATTAATGGTTTGTCAACAAAACCACAAGAATGACCTATACTTTATTACTATATTGCTACTTAGGACTGACTATATTATTTGATATATTTAAAATGAGATTTTAAAGAGACTTCTAAGATAAACTTATTTAATTTAGAATAAAATACGACCCTGATTATATTATAAATAAAAAACAATAGGTAACGTGCCGCAAATAAACTTTTTATAAGTATGTGACTAGGCAGACATTTTTTATAAATACAATTTCAAGAACTTTTACATTTTTCTTAAACACGCGAAGAAGTATTTCGTCTGGATATAAAAACTATGTATATGTCTACTTTTAATACACATAAGTTTTGCGTGATTATACTGAAGAACAACAAATATCTGTCTTTGTTTACCCATCCGTGCAATATAGATAAATTATATATATATATATATATATATATATATATATATAATGGACTTTGAGTGACTTTGATGGCTACAACACGAAAGATAATACGAGACTGTTGACACTATATGCCAACTTAAGATATGGAATATCTGAGAAATGCATGTATAAATGAAGAATAGTTGCATTTACCACAGTTTCCGACAAAAGTAATAAGAAAATATAGTTTAATCATAGGTAAACTATATTTTTAAAGGCTCCTACAATGCTAAAATAATTTCTTTAGATAAAATAGAATTGTGAAATGTGAGATGCCTTTCACTATTTGCAGTAGGGTGTCTGGTGGAGAGCGACAACTATGTACATAGTTGTAGCTCCAATAGAATTAGTTGTTGCAGTAGTTTTTGCTTAGTTTTTGTTTAGTTCAGTTTAGTTAGTCAGCCACATTTACCGGTTAGAGGCGGGTTTCGATCAGCCTTTATGCAATGCAATTAACTGCAAATGCTGAAGCGGAGGCTGGGGTTGCACCACGAGGAGAATAGGGAGCGCGCTCTTATCGGTTTTGGCCGGGTGAACCACCTCAAACCGCCCTGACTGACACTTCTATTGTTTTTCATTATCCGTATTCATTTCAGGCATAGCGCGAATGCCATTTCAGACTCGAAATCAGTTTCGATTTCAGTCTCTTTTAGTATGTAATACACGAAATTAATGTCTGAATTAACCAGTTACAGATGCGGTTCAATGCAGCTAAGCTGCGGTTTTAATACAAAAATATATACATTCATAATTATAACTGTCTATACATATGTATACTTTTGACAAGGTGACTGCTTAAACAGAGCACTTAATGACTGGACAGATCGTGTTTCCACATTTTTCAAGGGAGCACTTGTAGGGGGATTTTCGCACGTCCGTTTCCAAGTCTCCAAGTGTCCAAGTTGAGTTGCACATGGCATTTATCTGTAAACTTGCAATCACAAACCATTATCGTAGGGAATCTCTCTATCGATAATCCAGTATTACCAATCAAAATCTTATCGCTGGCACACTTTGTCCAGACTTGAGAGATCAGCTAGGTGATAGGTACCAACTAGATAATGATCGGAATGAGCACTCTATGCTGTGGAATATTCCATATCTTGGTTAATGAAAAGTGACAAACTTCAATTAATGACTCGACCCATCATCAATTAGTGGCACGCACATCTGATACGATCCCATACCATTCCAATTCGGACGATCCATGCAATTCGATAGGATCGAGCGAGCGAGCAGTCCCCAGATGATCTTCAAACTCGTTTCTCTGCGTTGTCATTTTGCGTGGACTTTTTAACAAGTCAGCGAACCATGCTGCAATTGAAATGTTTGCTCAAATAACCGCCTGTAAGTTCTGAATATATTAACCGAAATGTAAGTATATACCCGGCTATCTAGCTAGAACTGGCTTTTCGGCGTCCATGACCGAAAATATTACCAGTTTGAACTGGTGAAGCGGTGGGACAGTCAGCCAACTGGACGGACAGCAGCCAGACTTTGCGGCAGACAGGCAGAGACAACATAGAACTCAATATTTAACTCGCATACCAAAATATTTTGCGTTATATGTACATATACGATACGGCAAATTAATTGAAGCGGCCCGAAAGTCTTTTGTTTTTGATGTCCATTAATGGGATGTGGCGGGCGCCAAAATATTTATATCGGCAGCACAACATAATACTCTGTCAGAAGGCATATCTGAAACGATCCATATTGTATTATGTTGAATATGAGAAATAATGCTTCAAGGTTTCCATGGTTAACTATTTATCAATTAGAGGAGAATGAAATACGAATATATATTCAAGTTTTCATGCATTACATTCAATAGAATTGATCAACACGATTATAATATTATTTGTTTACTTCAGATTACGATCGAAAACATCTCGTCAAGGGTATTTCAGGCTTCGCCTAGCTAAAAACCAGAATTTTCCTGTCAAACGAACTGCGAAGACCTTTAATTCCATGGGCGCTCACAGCATCTCATGTCGTATCAAAATAAAAGAACCCAAGAACCCGGCATGTCTCGGCCAATTAAAGCCACAAAGTCAACTGGCAATTTCTTCTCTGGATTGAAACAAGTCCCCATAGAAGGACATAAGTCAGGGCACTCAATCATTGAGATATTCATATGTATATCAATTATTTAAAAATAGTTCTTTGTATCTTTATTTTTTATTTCTGTCAGCAAAAGGCAATTAAAACTGGTTAAGAGTGAATTAAAGTCATGTTTTAAGTTAAGATAGGAAAAATTATCATATACTATCTTTATGAAAGGGATATAAACTATACAGTGATGATATAAGCTAAATATATTTTGAAGTATGATGACAAGATATACCGGGAAAGATAAGATAACATCGGATACATATACGTCAAGATGATCTAAAAATTCCATAGATGAGTAATGCCTTACAATAACACTTATTTTTTGAAGTAAATAGCTTTAAAAATAAAAATTTACCGAGAGTCTTGCTATAATGTCTGATTTTCCTAAACATTTTGAGAGACATGTGTCTCTAACGAGTTGTTTTGTGTGCCCAATTTTAGTAACCACAATAAATCATTCAAGTGAAATCTTGCCAGGTGATCGACATCATCAGTTAAGGCGAGAATAGTTCAAGTAAAATGCAGTAAATAAACACTTAAACAATTAAATTTAAGTAGAGTAAAGCGAAACGAGGCAAGGAAATTGCCACAGCAATTGACATTTCGAGGGTCATTCGACATGCTGACAGGAAAATACTCGAAATTAAAAGCCCGGCAGACCCGCAGATCGTCACGAGACTCGAATTACTTGGCCAAATTGAAGTGGATTGGATTGTCTTGGGCTCTCGAGTGATTGGTGGGTGAAGTCGAAGTCGATTGAAGGCTGAGCGGCCATTGGGTCATGGGGTTATATCAGTTCTGGGTTTTTTCTCTACTTCCAGCGATTGTTCTGTTCTCTGTTATGGCCATAATAAACTGCGGAACGGAGCGGGCAAAAGTTGGCTATCTTAAATATGCCTTTTACAATATGGTGTGGTACTAACCATAATATCGGTCCTAATCTTTATAGTCGCCGGAGACTATATAATGCGACTTTTGTACCAAGGCTCTGGGACTGAATAAGATAAGATTGTCCCTCCGGAGGAGGAAGGAGGACAGGAGGGAATCTCCGCGCCACAACTATGAAGGAGAATCTGTGAGGCATAAAGCTCAGCATGTGATTTGCCAGTTGAGCGGGGACAGAGACTACATAGTTCCATTGATACTGATACTGGTTTATGGCCTGGAGAGGGCGACCAGCTGGGGTGCGTCATCCCTCCCAAGCACAAGGTGTTTAATAACTTAATTGGCCAAATTTTCTGACTGTGATCACAGGTCGTGTGCGCCGCTTTATGACTGCCTTGATTGTGCTGCACTGCGGCAAGGGAAAGTGCCAATTTTCGGGGTATTTTTAAAAATTCCATAACTCCTACAGTCGTCCGACCGGGGGCTGGCATTCGTACACATTCTACGGCCTTTATATACAGAGTACAAATTCGATTCAACAGAAAACAAAAAAATGTAATAAATAAGCAAACGCTTTAATTGTTTGCTCAACTCATTTGAAGTGTGAAAAGTGGTAAGAACTTTTAGCAGGCAAATGCCTCAGAGAGCGATCCCGGCTCATCTCATTTAATTGTGGCACTTTGCAAATATTGACTTTAAATGAATTTCCTAACAACAGCTGGCCAGGTGAACCCCTGGCTGGCTGGCTGGCTGCCTCGTCGATCGGCGACAAGCCTTTAACACGTGATTCTGTTATTTATACACAATATTTTTAAGTTCGCTAATTTGTGCAAAAACGGAAGTGAGACCGTGCATCGAATTGGGGAAAGGTTTCGTCGCCAGTTTGCCGTTTCGGGCCACCGAAACCAGTTGGATTTTTGGATCAACAAATTATTGCTACTGTGTTCCGACCGCGTGAGCCAACAGCGCAATCTAATAAATTATCAGCTGCAGTGGGAGAAGACTGCAAATGTGAGAAAATTCTTAACACAAAAATAAAATAAAAAGAATGGTCAAACAACAAGTGTTTTCCCCTGGATGCTGCTTCGGCAGTTCTTTCATATGCCGACCGCCAAAAAAGCGAAAATTTACTATCTCGAAAGGCGGCACATTACAAACCTGAATGGCCCAATGATAAGATTAGGATTTCGGATGGGAAGAGAAATGGAAAAGGGGACTCTACGGAGGGCAAAGAAGCGTGGGAATTTCCATTACGGTAGCAAACATTAGAAGATCAGACGATCTCGCAAGAAACCATAAATTTAAATAAACTAAGCTAAGAATATATCTACAAGATTCGAGTACCTCTTTCGGGGATGTTTTTGTTTTATTTCTAATATATATAGGTTTTGTTTACCATTGCAAAGTGTTACATTTAAGCTCGGAAATATATGAAATATGAAATATAGTGTCGATCAGCATCAAATCAAAGTCATGTCAAGTAATAAGAAGTTAGAATCAGAATTGTCAATCTGAAGTCGCTAAAATGCGCATATTTAAGATCTTCTTGAATAATTTGTATAATCAAATTGCGTATAGAAACTTTGGTTTCCCAAATGCCTCGCCTTTCTTGTTTTTTAGTCTTTTTAAAGGAATACAATTTTTCTAATTAAATAAACTTTTTATTTACTAATTAGTCATTTTTGCAAAATATAAATGAATTTTAATGGGATTGAACCTTGACCGAACTCGTCAATGTAAATCATGACTCAAATTTAATAAATACTCTTAAATAAATATGTAATAAAATCGCTTATGATTAAAATGTTTAAAAATAAAATTTAAGCTTCCAAACTTACAGTAATATAATATCTCCCCAAGTTAAGGGTTCTTTAAAAGTTTTTCTAACTTTACTTTCAATCCTTTTCAACTTTGAACCGAAACCCCAATTACATTTTCTGTTGCTAAAACAAATATAATATATTGGCACTTCTAGGGACATTTGTTATTGGAATTCCAATACTTTATGGCTGATAGCCGCCCTTTGATTACAATGGCGATTATCGGTCAAGTGTATCTCACATGCGTCGCATGCCAAGTGCTTTACAGCTGTCAGGCAGGAAGCTATAGCTTTATTAACGTGTTGACATCGGTTGAAAATGAAACTGTTTGCCCAGCAGTGGCAGAAGCACAATTACCTCATTATATGAAATTTAGCAAACTCAATTAGGCAGCCGTGATTTCTTAATTTGTTAATATTTTAATGAGTGTCGGGGATAATTTTATTAGGTAAATGATTAATTTAATTATTTTAATAATTTTTAATATCTTAATTAATTAAATTAGGATGTAACAAAAACTTTATATTGATATACAAAATAAGGGTTTGTTATCTCTCTCATATTATGTATGATTAAAATAAAAATGAATAATTCATAAAAAAAGTCATATTTTTTCTAATGTTATAATTCCAATTATATTAACTTATTAGAATAATCCAGGGCATATGATATTGATTATTAAATTTAAATTGTTCTACATGTATAAGTAAATATGAATTTTACATTATGTACCTTACATTTGACCCACCATTGCATCAATAGATGGCGCTATAAGGAATTATTTTCTCTTAGTGGTGCCACAGCTACATAATACATACAAGCTAGATTAATGAAAAATAATCTAATAATCAAAATAATAAAAATACTTTTTATAAAAGTTTAATTAAATTTTAAATTTAAATGTAATAATTTAATGTATTGTAAATTAGCTCAAATTAATTTTGTTAGTGTAAATTCAAATCGAAATATGTGTTTATTTTTGTGATATAAATCTTAGCTAAAACGCCATACCTGTTTTTGGCTATCGATAAAAACAGCTGATTGCTGCCCTGAGTAATGTTCGCGAAAAAAACACGCAGAAGAAGCGTTTCTTTGATAAGATAAGAGAAAATCCTTAAAATACTCAACAAAGCGGAGGGTTAAGGCCACAAGAACCCATGGTGGACGCAGACCGAACCCCGCCCAGTCGTAAAATGTGAGCGGACCACGGCGGCAGTCCGCAGGCAGCAGAGGAGCAGCAATTGACAGAGTTTTCTCAGCTGGAAAACTCCATGGAAATAATGGGCGACAGCGAGCAGATTTGGCCAGAGATCGGTGTGGATCCGCAGCATGTGTGCGAGGCGGCCGTCGGCGAGGGGAGATTCCAGCTGATCTGCGACAAGGCCTGGCTGCAGTCCCTGGAACGCCACCGTCGGCTGACTCACTTTCCCAGCTGGCCGCTTTTGGACCGACGGGCTCATCCTACCGGCCAGCTGGAGCATCCATGGACTCGGATAGTGGTGCAAACGTATCGCAAGCAGCCGCAGCGCAGGGTCTATCCCCTGCCCAGGATCCCTGGGGAAGGTGCCAGTCAGGATTTACCCCTTTCCTACTCGCAGGCAGTGTCCTTTGTGGCGCACAACAACTTCAAGCAGCTGTGGGAAGAGGCCTACAAACGGTACAATGGCGCCCATGTCAAGCTCTGCAGGCCCGCTACATCAACGCCGCCAGCAAAGCCACATCCCGGCCAGGGGCAGCTGCAACCACATGATGTCGTCCTCAAGGAACTCATTCAGCGCGTCTACCACTGTCCCGTGCTGCACTGCCAGGCGGATCGCGGCGACTCCCCCACTGGCACTGGCTTTCCCCAGGCAGCTGACTTGCCTGGCAGCTGCCACGCCAACATCTTGCCCGCTCTGGTGGCCATCGAGTCCTCCACACACTTCAGCGTCTTCTTCTATCCGCCTGCGCTGGAATGCAGCCTCTACGACTGCATCACCTTCAGTCCAGCGCTGCTGGGAAGAGGCTACAACAAGACGCTGTTCGTGATCTACCAGATCCTGCAGCTGGCCAAGCACCTGCAGGCGCAGGGCCTCTTCCTGGGCGACCTACGGCTGCAGCACATTGTGATGCGCGAGAATCTCTGGCTTCAGATACTGCCGCGCCTGCAGTGCAATCTCTTGGAGGAGGATCCAGCAGCGGGAGGCGGTGACATATCGCCGCTGACGCCACTGGCCAGCGAGGAAATAACTGGCGACTTGACGGTTGATCCGCGACACCAGCGCCTGCCCTCCAGCAGCACCATGTTCGACCTGCGTCTCGCCTACGATCCCGCCCACTTCAACCTGCGCGAGTACGCGGAGATGTGGTGCAGTGGCCAGCTGTCCAACTTCGACTACTTGACCATCCTGAACAACGCGTGCGGAAGGAGTCTGGCCAATGCCGCCCATCACCACATTATGCCCTGGGTGACCGACTTCAGTGGACGCGGCGGAGCCAACTGGAGGGACTTGACCAAGAGCAAGTATCGCCTGAACAAGGGCGACGTCCATCTCGATCTCATGTACGCCCATGCCAGCCAGCATTGCGCCGGAGATGGCAGCAGCTATCAGCCCTTGGGCGGCGACCAGGCGCCCCACCACGTCTCCGACTTCCTCTCCGAGATCACCTACTTCGTGTACATGGCAAGGAGAACGCCCCAGAGCATCCTCTGCGCCCATGTGCGCCCCATTTGGGTGCCGGCAGAATATCCTGTGTCCATTCAGCGCCTGCAGGAGTGGACGCCGGACGAGTGCATACCCGAGTTCTACTCGGATCCCATGATTTTCAAGAGCATTCACGAGGATCTGCCGGATCTGGAGCTGCCCGCCTGGGCCACCTGTCCCGAGGACTTTATCTGCAAGCACCGCGAGGCGCTGGAGTCGCAGTATGTCAGCGAGCGGCTGCATCACTGGATAGATCTCAACTTTGGCTACAAATTGAGTGGCAAGGCGGCGGTGAAGTCGAAGAACGTCTGCCTAACGCTGGTGGATCAGCACCGGAATCTCACGCAGCGCGGCATTGTCCAGCTGTTCGCCCAGGCCCATCCGCCGCGGCGCTATGCCACACCGTGGTTCAATAAGACCGCTCCCAGGCTGAGTCAACTGTATGCCAGTCCGTTGAAACGTTTGGCCAAAAGTACGGAAAATCTGCACACCGAAATGGGCGCCGCCGGATCATCGTCTCATCTCTCTGTCCGGCTTGGCGAGGATAAAGGATCAAACGGATCGGTGCATAGCAGTTCCGCCAACTTTTATCCGGTCACCAACTTCATTGAGCTACCGGAGAACTACAATCCGACGCTGTTGCTCCAAAATCTAGAGGCCCTGGAGGCGTTCTATGCCCGCACCTTTCCGCAGCAGCGGGCCACCGCCAATCCCGAGGAGAAGATGATCAGCAGCGACCTCCTGTTCGAGCAGAACTCAGCGGAGCATTCGTTCACCAATCAGCTGTTCGCCGCCAGCGGCGAGGAGATTCCAGCCAAGTCGAAGAATCTGCTGAGGGAGGAGAAGCGGAGTTGCCTGCAGCACTTGTTGAGTGCCAGAAGGGAGCGTGATCTGCAGGTGCTGGGTTGCCTCATCGTCGAGCTCTTCGCCATGCAGCGTTTGCGTCCCCTCCTGATGGGCAATGGCCTGAGTGCCAGCTTTGAGTCGCGCCTGTCCGCATGCCGCACGGTGGCCCAGATGCATCGACAGGAGTTGCCGAAAATAGTGCGCCGTGTGGCTCGCCTGCTGCTGCAACTGGAAGAGCAGGGCGAAGGGGATCAGGGTCTGCCGCAGCCGCCGAATCCCGCACAGCTGGTGGAGCCCATGTTTTCCAACCTCCTGCTCCCCTTTCCAAGTCAATATATAGCCGTCTATGCTTTGGTGCGATCTCTGCACGCCTTCGAGGCGAACGCGGTGCTTCTGGAGCTGCAAACCCACTTCAGTTGCAAGGGCGGCAGGGAGTGTGCCAGGTACACGGAGATGGACCGACAGAGGGTGGTGTTCGAGCGAAAGATAGCCGAGTGCAAGGTCATGTCCTGCTGCGCCCACCTGCGGCGGCTCCTCGAACCCGTCGCCTTTGCGTATGAGCAATTTACGCCGGTGGAGCTGCTCCTGCCGCACATCATCGATCTGCTGCGGGACGAACGAACCTCCATTCTGACCGCCTGGAACCTGTTCGATCCCATAGCACAGGCCTTGGGCGTGGCCCAGACCCAACAGCATCTGCTCCAGCCGCTGCTCAAGCTCTACGACGTCGAGGGAGTGGGTAGCTCCGCGGAGGATGGCGGCGTCAATAGCAGCGGCGGTCATTTGAGATTCTCGGCCAGCAGTTCCTTCAAATCGCGAAAATCGGTGAAGCTGTATCACCACAGTTTCCTGCTCCGCCTGATCGTGCGCTTTGGCCTCCGCTGCTTCCTGCAGCACTTCATAGCTCCGCTCATCGAGGCTGTTGGTGGCTACAAGGAGCCGGAGCAGGGCAATGGCTATCACTACCACAGTGGCGGCAGCAGGCGGACCAGCAAGAATCTCAACTATGCCGCAGCGGAGGTGGAGGAGGAGGAGGAGATCGAGGAACAACCACCACCAGAATCAAAACCGGACATCGAGGAGCTGTTTACCTTCGAGGAGGATCAGGATCGGGTGTCCAGTCACGAGAGCAAGTCCATCGATTCCTTTGACATGCGACCGAGCAACACCAGTGCGGCCAGTGCAGAGGAGGCGCGGGAGTCGGACGGCTCGCCGGATAAGCTGGTGATTAATGAACTCATTTACGGCGCCAAAATATCCCCCGATAAGCTCTCGCTGCGCGAGGGACAAACGCCACCCGCTCTGGTCCCGCCTCCGCTCGGGCCACGCTCCCCCACCATCGAGATACCATTGTGTCCCACTGGAGCAGGTGGCATCCGTCGCAGCTTCCAGCTAAGCGCCATTGACTGCGACATTGGCTCACGAAAGAGTGTTGATAGCTTTGAGCTGATCAGTCAGGCGGTGGAGGAGCAGCTACCTCCGCCTGCGTCGACGGCGGCATTGGAAACTGAAGCGGAGTCCACTGACTCCCTGCAGGCATCGGTCATCTCGCGCCTCTCGGAAGCAAAGGCCGTCCAGAACAATCGCATCAGCGAGATGAGCGCCGAGAGTCTGGTGTGGCTCTCGCATCGTCTGGGTCCGGTGCTCACCTCTCGCTATATAACCAGGAATCTGCTGAAGCTGCTCTCGCTGTGCTATGTGGGCCAGGAGAACCTCTTGCCCGAGCTGGATGATGGCCACTTTAGCTCATCCCCGGAGGCGGCCAATCTCAACTACTTTAGCATAGCAAACGCAAGGGTCGCGGGCGATCGCAGTGCTGCTCGAGTCCTGGAGTGTCTCATGTCCATAGCGGGTGAGAGAAGTAACTTATTCTACCTTCTATCCTTGTCAGGATGTTTATTTTATTGTATTCGTTTATTTTATTCATTTAATTGTTTCTTAAAGCTCTGTTTTACACTTTTTGTCATTTCTAACCATCTTTTACACTTTTACACGCTTGTTCATGTCTTTTCTAATTATTATTTCACTCAGTTCTCGTTCTTGTCTTTCCTTCTTGAGTACTCGTTAAATAGTGATCTGTAGAGGTGGAGAAACATCGATGTCATCGATGTTTTTGATAACACATTTGTTCTTGAACAAGAACAAACATGTAAATATGTAGTTTTGAATAATATTTTTCGTTCTTTTTTAAATGTTCTTCAATAATAAGAAAAATAACTATGCAACTATGCAATACTAATCTGACTTGGCCTGCTGCACACCTTTTATACCTCCTCCTTTCCAGCTCTCTATGGCGAAAGCTTCCTCCTGCTGCAGTACTTCCCGCACATCAGCGAGCTAATTGGACTCTGCTCCAAGCGGATCACTGGCAGCCTGGAGGGCGCCATCATCAGTTCGCTGCAGCTGCTCAAGTACATGGTGCCGTGCCTGACCGATGCCAGCATCATGGAGCACCTGCAGCACATCCTGCTGGACGCCATCCTGCTGCCAATTCTGCGTCTGCTAAGCTCCACTAATCTCCAAATGCCAAGCGGCTATCTGGGACGTTCGCTGCTGGCGCGAAAGTTTCTGGATGCCATCTATGCTCTGAGTGTTCGCCTGGGATCGGATATGACGCGGGAGCATCTCTGCCAGTCGTTGCTCTGTCCGTTCTTCCTCATCTTCAACAAGGCCTTCGGACTGCCCAATGACTTCGCAACCGATCTGGCCAATCTTTCGCTGACGGGCGGTGGAGGAGCCTCGCAGCCGGAACGTGCTTTGGAGGAGTTGAGGGATGTCTTTGGTCCCGAACTGGCGCACACCGCCTATCTGACCTTCTTGCGTTTCCTGGGCGAGGCCAACATGAAGAGGTCGCTGACCAATCTGGAACTAGTGCTGACCCTGTGCCACGAATACGAGCAACCCAGTGGAAGTGGTCAGAGCAAAGCCCAATTGTCCACCAGTGTGAGTCCCGGGCAGGATGTGGACTCGGTGGATGCCACCTGCGAGCTGGGCGCCAATAGCTTTGGCACCCAGATCGTCGGCAATCGCCTGCAGGTCCAGGCCAGGAACAACGTAGAGCTGCTCGACATGGTGGCCTACAAGTTGGACCAGATGCCCAGCACGCGGCACTTGAAGGGCAACTGGCTTGCCTACTGGCGCAACGAGACCACGCGCAGCGAGAAGGACAACCAGGCGCTAAATCTCAAGCAGATACGGCTGCAGTCCTTCGTGGGCCACACCAACTCCGTGAGAGCCATCTACGCCCTGGACAATGAGAACAGCTTCGTGTCCGCCTCCAAGGACAAGACCGTGAAGCTGTGGTCGCTGCGTAGCGAGGGAGATGGCAGGAAGACCAGCGCCTGCCAGTTCACCTATACGGCGCACAAGAAGTCCATCAATTCGCTGAGCTTCCTGGAATCCCTGCGCTACGTGGTCTCCTGCGATTCGGGTGTACATCTGTGGGATCCGTTTATAGGGAGACCTCTGGGCATACTAGATGCCCCGCGACACAGTGCTGTGACCGTGGTCAAATGCCTGCCCTCGCATTCGCCGCTGGTTGTGGCCGGCACGGCCGAGTCCACGGTGAAGATGATCGATGCCAGGAGCATGGAGTACGTCAACGAGTGGCGGGTGTGCAATGCTGCTCTGCCCAATGCCACTGTGCGCTGTCTGGCGGTGGCTCCCTCTGGCAATTGGCTAGCCGCTGGACTCTCCTCCGGCTGCATAGTCCAGCTGGACACGCGCACGGGCATGGTGATCAACTCCTGGCGTCCCATGGAGTGCGATCTGCTGCAGCTGACGGCGCCGAGTGATCAGTTCCTGGTGAGCTCCGCATTGGATCATTCCCTGGCCGTTTGGCATGCCCTGGATGGCATCATGCACTACCAGCTCAAGTGAGTTATACTAAAGATTTTATTTGGATAAGCCTAACTTTCCCTTTTTCGTTTAGACCTCCGCCGGAACCTGCACATTTCCTGCAGAGCGTGGGCTCCTCCTTGGTCTACGCCACCACCGGCAACCGCGTGGGCGTCTATGCGGATGTGGCCCATTCCCATGCCTTCAACACGATCACCAAGCTGCGATCTGAGACCTTCCGAGGCGTGCTAACCTCACTGGCCGTCCTGCCCCTGAATCGAGCCTTCCTTGCCGGCAATGAGAGCGGTCACATTGCCCTGCTTTGTTAGAAGCTATATACATAGGTGTGTGTACACCATGATATTATCAGGGATGCCAAAGAAATCCATGTTGATTTCTGTGGCACCTCTGTACATCATTTACCAATTTCTTAAGTTTATTTTGTATAACCAAATGGCACCAAATATTATTTTAAAACGCAACACTGACACAGGTTGGACGTCGCTTCGAGAAGAAAACCAATCTACCAGCGACTGACTCAATTAAATAATTGAGAAAAGTGCTAAATAAGTTTTAAGATCCCATCGCACATTGTCAGTCGATGACAGAGTTCCTTAGCGACGTTCTGCAATCTTATAGAAATTATTCCTTATACTCGAAAACATTATTAAACCAAGTAAGCATTCCAGATAAACAATTTATGTATAGATCTAGTAAGTAGGTACAAAAAAACAATGTGTATTTACAATTAGAACTGCTTAAGCTGGAAAGAGGTATATAGTATTTCTTAAGAAATATACAAATACAATAAAAACAATTACGATATAAATGGGGGTTTTCTTAACGTCTTTATAATATAATATATATAAAACAAACAACCCCAATAATAGGTATCTGGGACGTATATCAGCTTCCCAAGTGCCTTGTAGACATGATTCATTCTCACTTCCTGATTAATAAGACCTGCGATCGCAGTCGGGAACCAGTTTGCTGGACACAATCAGAATGCGTCGCTGTGTGTGCTCTTTCTCGATTTCCTTTTGCGCATCGCCTTGAGCTGGGACAATGAACTTGCTGGGAGCAGCAGCAAAAACTGCACAGCAGCTGGAGCTGGAGAAACAGCGCAGGCAGAAGCGACGTTGCATCCGCCGGCTGGAGATGAAGATCGCAGGGTGCGAGAGAGAGATGCAAGGGTATATATGGGTATGGGAGATTGGCCATTCGGAGGCGTTGCATTTATTTTTGGGCGATGCCCCGATGCCAGGCGATGTGGAGATGGGGTTGGGGATGGGGACGTTGTCGTCTCTTTATGGCAACTTTTTTGCATTGGCATTTTTGTTGTGCTGTCGCTGCTGCTGCTGGGGCTGCTGCTGCTGCACTCTCCGAAGTCTGGAGTCAGGTCGACGACGTATGCGTAAGACAATGATTCTGGGCGCTTGTTACAATGAGGATTTGCAGAGGACAATAGTGCGTCTAACTCCAGTGGCACCGGGCACCTCCAAGCTCCGGGCCACCACACCCACCCACTGGGAGGTGGTGGTGGGTGCCCAGCCAGGTGCCAGCACTCTGGAGCAGGTACAGTGGTATCCACTGTGGTGGAGGAGCACACAACCCAACCATGTCACCTTGAATTTAAGGAGTCTCCTCCTCGGCAGTGCGTAAACTGCGCAGGGTATAATGAGGTGATCAGGGGAGCAGAGCACTTCTCACTGCCCCACCACCGCCCTTTCCCTTTCCCAGAGACCGACTGGAAAAAAACTAGTTGGTTGGACTGCCTGCAGACTCTTGGTGCTGAATCGTCATCGCTTCTTGACCGACAGCGCCAAGAGATAATGGGCGTGCCCTTACTTTTAAGATGTATATATTAATCAATTTCATAAATTACCAATATATAAAATATTTTATTTCATATTCCAGTTTATTGGTAGTTTATTTTGCTTCAAAGAAATCTATAAACTTTGCAGTATTTGGTTTATTTTAGAGATAAATCCTAACGTATTGGTTATTAACCTTACAAAGATGGTTTGATCTTCTGATTATGCTGAGTTTTTTCATGCAAATATTAAGATATTATAGTTTATAAATTTAAACACAAGGATACGCCTTTCGAGGTATTATAATATCAATCAGAAGCACAGAACTCAGAGAAGGAGTCATTTTCGACCCTATAAATCACATCCATCTAGCCGTGTCTGGTGGAATACAAAAATTTTTAAATTTTTTCGAAATGTTAGGGGTAAAATTGTTAAAATTGTAAACAAAAAATGGCAAAAATATTCATTTTAAAATAAATTATAATTATGCAGTTTTATTAGCCTTATAAAAACTAACTAAAGAACAGTTTTCCGAACTAAAATTAATGTATTTTTAGCTTAGTTATTAGATTTTTAAGCTTTAATTTGCCAAAATGATGGAGAAAAAATATTTAAATTTTAATACTATTTTCGGGGTATTTTAATATCTGTCAGAAGCACAGTGAAGGACATCATAGATATCATATCATACATATATATACAACATACATATATATTCCCGATCAGCTTCAATAGCTGAGTCTATTTTAATCCAAAAGTCGATATTGAATTTCCGCCTTTACAGCAGGGAAAATAATAAATATGTATAATATGCAAGTAATCACGTTCGTGAACCCCCACTCCAAGGTCACCACCGCCCACCCACCACACATCCCAGTGATAATGTGTGGGGGGCAGCCAGAGAGTCAAGCAGTTACGTTCGGGTAGCAACGTCACAGTCACGCGCAGTGAGAAAATATACACGAGACAATAGCAATAACACGAACAAAGGCCGGCGGCACGACAGACATGAAAATATGTGGGGAATTCGAAATTTGTGAGAATCGCGCTGCATGAAATTTCACTCAGCTGCCCGAACAGGCAAGCAGACCTGAAAGCAGACGGCTTCGTTATGCGCGGAATGCGGCACAGTGGCCGTGGAACGCAACGCTCGGCCAGGGTTGCCGCGCGGCACTCGGCCCGACGGCCACCTGTAGCGCCTCGATCCCGTCCGGGGGTCTGACAACCCTAACGCGGAATGCTGCCGTTTTGAGATTCCGAAATATGCGGTCGGGAATGCCGCCCCAAAATTCCAACATGCCGGCGGATGTGAGCGAGATGGCACGACAGGCGTTGCCAGAGCTGCCGTCGGTGTGCGCCGTGTGCCCGAGCATTTTTGAGACGACAAAATGTTACCAACATACAACCGAAAATTCCCACCAGGCCACCAGCAGCGACAGTGGGCGGCGGCGGACAAAATCCACTGTCCCCCTAAGCAATCGGTGGAGCAGCGCCAGCGCAGTCTGGGGCGCATTGAATGACTTCAAAATGTTACCATACACTCGAAAAATGGCAACAGGCGCCGAGCAAAGGCAAAAGCATGTGCGGGTGCGCTGTTTATAAATTCGAGACGTTTATGCCATCAATTTTATAACTCACACCCCCGAGCCGGGGGCGACGAGCCAATAAATTCTCGCCGGCCGCGATTCGGGCATACGTATTTTATAGTCGCACATTGCAGATCTGACATAATAACTAAGAGGAGCGCAGAATGTGTAGCAGCTGGGCTGTTAGCGCCGCCCCTCGCTGTTACCGCCTGCCTGCTTGTCTCTCTGTATTGGTGGGCACTCGTAATTAGCTCTTTTTCGGCGCGCCGTCGTCGTCGTCATCCCTCTCGCTCTCTGGGCGTTGCTGGAATTCTATAAAATCGAATTTTTAACGTTCAAATGTTAACAGAGCCGCAGGAGCGGCCGAAACCTGGCCTTGCGCGAGTGGGTGCTGCGTTGACTTCGCGTCGTCATCCGTTATCGATTTCCGTCATGTTAATGCTGTAAGCCTGCTGCTAGTTAACAGGCGCCCACCCCATGAATTGGCATTATTAGGATTGCCAAAATCATAGAAAGACGATTAATGCCGGGAGACAGCAGTGTCTCAGCTGCCCGTCTGTCGGCCATGGGAGTAAGCGAGGCGACACTGCCTGTCAACGGGCTGAGTGGGTGCCCTGTGGAAAATGTGGTGCAACTGTAGAGAAAGAATTTTCAGTAAAATCTAATAAAATAAAGATTTTATAAAATCTAATATAATACATATCTAAATGTTTACAAAATACGATAACCAATGTTATTTTATTTGTTAAACTATTAGAATTTAATTTGAAAATAAAAAATAAAGTTCTCCATGCCAAGAACGACATGGAGCAGCAAATTTGCAAACGGGGATTTAAATGGCTTTCAAAGCAGTGAGAGAGCGAGATAGTTTTCGTTTACGGGCTGTGGGTGCTCTGTAGGAAATGTGATGCAACTGTGAGAGCAAACACTTTTCAAATTAGCAAATTAGAATATTGATTTATTATCTTAATAATGTCTAAGAAATGTTGTTTTAGCATTTCACCAAATTTAACCTGTTATGATTTTGTCGTTTAATATATCCAAAGAAAGATCTATGATATGCAACCAGAAGTTGCATTTAAGTTGAGATGATTTTTAAATAATAAAAGAGTGCACCGGATCGAGAACGATTCTGTGCTGCAAATTCGCAACCGGGATTCAATTGGCGTTCAAACGAGTGAGGGAGCGAGACGACCGTACATTGCGCAGCCCATTCTGTGGGCAATTTAAACTCGTATGGATTTCACTGCGAGAAACCCAGCGGCTATAATGGCCGACACAGCTTGTTGGTGCCGCTGAGCGCCTGTTCGCAAACGATTAAATTCAGTTTAATCATCCACTAAACAGCTACGAGATACCGTTTCGTTCGTTATTATTATTATTACATGCAACAAGTCGGCGGCGGGCATACAATAAGAGGAATGTCGAAAACGACACACACTGCATACAGCCCCCGGTCGCAAACAAACGAATCGAATTGCGGCGCAAATTGGATTATCCGGAGTGAGCATCACAGGCCGAACGAAAGGGAAGCTGAGTGCAGGCACATCTCTCTATCTATCTCTCTAATCCCTCTCTACTCTCTACGCTCGTCTCGCTCGCACCTGTGCCGGCGGCTTCTAACGGCGTTTCTATTGAGTTTCCCTTGAAAATCTAATCGCTGGCTCGCCGCCCGACGCGCTGCTAAATCTCCTGGAGACCTAGTATAAATGTTTGTTGTTTCTTAAAGAGCAAGAAGAAGCCCCATTTCTGCCGCTGCCGCGCCACGGCGTGGTCTATTCGCTGTCATGGTGCATGTCTCCGTGTGTGTGCATGTGTGGGAAACACACAACTGCAACATTGTTGCTATGCTCCTCTCGCTCTGGATTCGCCGCCCCCGCCACTGCCCGCCGCCCTCTGGCTGGGCTAGCCAATCATCGCTTTCAACGGCCGCGTAGAAATGTTGTAAACCGCTTCTGCCGATTCTGGTGGCCTGGTTGCGTGTGGAACATTCGCTGAATTGAAACGCGCTCTGGTATCGCGGATTGGTTGGATCCGGGCAAGCAACAAAGAAGCACAACTTCTTCAACCTCGCCGGTGGTTGGGACTGGGACTTGGATTTGGACTGGCAACTGGCAACTGGACTGCGACTGCCACCACCTCTGGGAAATGGCGCGAGTGTGCGCGGAGGAGGGTGGCGGCTATCGTTCTGATTTGCCCTCATCAATTGTTTGTATCTATAGATACGGCTACAGATACGGATACGAAATGTGTAAATTGTCACAGGAAAAATGCAGCTAAACACCAGAGTTCTGAAACATTTAAAAAATCTGCTGCCAAGGAAAGCTTATGACTAAAACATAGCTTATATTGCTCATAAATATAGGGGGATAATTTAAGAAAATATATTTTAATGCTTAAATAATATTGCTTTCATTAAAAAAAATATAATCCTAAAAATCTAAATCCTAAAACTTGTTGAAAAAGGTTTTTATATTTTCTAGTTGTAAATTAATGAGCCATAATCAAATAATATTATATTTCATTAATTAATTTCAGCTATAAAAATACTAACCTATTTATCGATATTAAAATACGAAAAAGAAAATTAAAAAAAAAAATTAAAAGAAATTAAGTTTAATACAAAATATTAAAGAATGTAGCTGTATTTATGTATTCACATTTCTACACCGTCCCCATATTAAAAATGAAATCAACATGATTTTAAATGCCATCTTTTTTTGGTTTGTATTTTTTGGAACTCTTGCAGTTCATTGCGTCTTAGAACTAATCAACTCGTAAATACATATTCATTTCCGTTTCACCAAGCCATCACTATATACTTTTTAATTTTGGACACTGAGAGCCAACGTATCGCCGCTGACACTGGCCACACTCTCCTGACCGCCAGACGAGCCGGAAATGTTCTGCTTCTCCCGGATGCCCAGCCATGGCAGGCGGCGCTCCAACTCCAATCGGTACTTGGGATGACTGGTGGCGTAAACCCAAGGATCCAGACAGGATACCGACTTGCAGGCCAGGCAGGGCAGCATGGAAACGACGGGCGTAATGAGGTGCTGCTCACCGAAGCATCCAATTAGCGCCACCACGGAGTACGGGGTCCAAGCCAGGACGAACAGCATGTAGATTATCAAAGCCGCCTTGGCTATCCGTAGCTCCACGCTCATATTGTCGGCATTGGCGTTGGCTGACAGCGACTTGACATTCATCTTCTTGGCCTGCTCCGCCAGCATCTTCTCGTGGGTGCGGACGTGCGTAAAGAGTTTGTAGTAGGAGACCAGGATCATGGTCATCGGAATCACATAGGACCACACGAATATCGTACGCACAAACAGACGGTTATCGTCCGTATTGGTCAGATAATCGAAGGAGCAGGTGGTCAGGAAGCCCTCTAAAAAATTATTTAAAATAACTCCCTCTATAATCTATATTCACTATATTTACTCACCTGGCCGATAGCGACCCCAGATCTGAAACAAGGGCAGCACCGAAAAAGGCGTGGCCCAGAGCCAGGTGAAAAGAATGCACAGGACTATCTGTCCATAACTCAATCGTCCATCAATGGGATTCGATATGGTCTTGAACCTATCAAAGGCAATGAAGGCATTCGTTATGGAGGCTCCCATTCCAGAAATGCCTCCGTTTAGAGCGTAAATATCGCAGCCGAGATCTCCGCCCACAATATAGCCAGCGGTGGCGTTGAGGAGATAGTGGGGCATATTGGTGCACATGAAAAGATCGAAAATGGCCAGGTTCAGAATCAGCAGGTTCGAGGGAGTTCGCAGAGACTTAGACCTACAAATTGCAGAAGTTCTTCAAAGTTACATTTTTCAAGAGCTCCCTTAACTTACGTGGAGAAAATCCAGATGACCAACCCATTGCCGAAAATACTCGATAGCATAAGGACAACAAATGCGATATAGAAGCCCGCGTGATAGTAGATCGGTGCTTCCCGGAATCCTCGCCAGTGGGCATGCACCAAGTGCTGGTACTCCGCCGGATAACCATGTCCCATGGGAAAGACGCTTCCATCTCCGCCGGAGCTGTCGTTCATTAGGGCCTGCGGCCCGCTCGGACCGTTGAGATGCATTTTTAGGCTTCTTGATCTGCTCCAATATTCAGTGTCCTTTGGAGCCCGACATGTCGGTCCGTGACTTGTCTCACCTTTGCCTGCCCTGCGGCAAGTGCCATCAAAATGCTTTTATAGCCGGGCCAAAGAATCTAATTAAGACGGATTAAGAGGTGCCAATGTCATCGGGGGGTGCGTGTGCATACCTCAGAAGGATAATCCCAACGTCTAAGCCGCAACTTAAGACATTCTTACGCCGCTCAAGTTACGAATGTCAATGCGTCAGCGAAAAAGTCAAACTGAAGAATATTTCTTTGATTTGTGTATAATTCTTTTTCATTAATACCTTGAGGGGTAAATCTTGCATATTAAATAGACAGGCTATACTAGACTTTGTTAATAATTATTTTATAAATAAAATATACATATTAAAGTACGATTTTATTAAACTAGTTGGGAAATGTGTAAAATATTCGTGTAGTCAACATAGGAGTCGTATTTAAAGATGAATAAGTTTCATGTAACTTAAACCTTAGTTGGCTACGCATTACCTAACAAAGTATTGTTTACTTTCAAGTGAAGAGTCACAGAAAAAGCTTTGGAGAAGCATTCCACATCATGTGGGCTAATTTATTAATTTTCCTCCTTCTCCCAGTGCTGCCGGCATCTTCGTTCGGCACCAAGGTTACCTACTTGCATCCCGATGAGCCACACGTCCAGGATGTCCCGGTGCTCCAGACGCTGTACAATAGTGTGACTGTATTTTGCAAGGAAGCCACGTCGCTGTCCATGTGGAACGTGTTCCAGAGCAGTCGTCTGCGGCTCCAAATTTACGATGGCGGGGATTACAAGCAGTACAAGGCTGGCTCCTTGAAAGAAGTTCAACTGGCGCACAACCAAGGTACGGAGAACTTCGAGGGGAAGCCACTGGGATTCAGGACAAATAAGGATCGGATTATCTCGCTAAGTGTTCATGATGAAGTTTACTATGGCATCTGCACGAACAGTAAGTTTGTGCTCACCCTGAAGGTGAATTCCTTCGATATGGAGCGCGTTGCTCAGTTCATATTCGGACTTGCTCTGTGGGCCAGTTGCCCCCTCCTGGTGGATTCGATGCGCCTGTTTCAGTGCTCGGCAGGGGCGTTGGGCGCCCATTTGGCTGCCGTCCTTGTGGTTTTCTTGGCTGTGGTCTCATCGGGCGAAAAACCTAGCATTGCTCGTATTTATCCGCTAAAGGCCAACTTCAAGCAGGTGTACGAGGAGCGGACCACTCTGGTGATCCTGATACTGTTGATTGGCTCCTGGGCTTTCCAAACTGGAGTCAAGAAGGTCCGCTTTCTGTGGCGATACCGAATCATTCGCAAGCTTCACTGTCGCCTGCTAAGAGTCGTGGGCTACTTCCTCATCCTCAACGCCTCCGATCACCGCGGATTTGGATTGATGTGCGTACTCTTATTGCTCCCCTGGCCAGAACTCTGGAAGCTTCGTCACTTCCTAAAGTCACTCTACTACTACCCGTCACGTTCTAAGCTGAGGTCGGTGCTATGCAGGAAGAGGGCGAGGCGGATGGATACGTCTCGGTATTTGGCGAGGAACCCAAATGAGATTAATCCTGTGGGACTTCTCAGGAACGCCAATGAGGATCCGTTTGCAGCTTGTGAGAACAGCAGACTTAACAGCAGGCGCAATCGGAAACACCTCGCGCGGTTGCAACGACAAGGTGGTGAAGATCAAACTCATCCTTCAACTAATACTAAAGCCGCCTTCGACAAGATATTTCATCCCAGCCGCCGGTCTACACCAAAATAATGTGTACATATCGGCGGAATAGCAACTTCTCAGTTGCTCAAAATAAGTTTAATTTTCCAATTTACAAATTTGAATAATAATGTTATCTAAATTTGCATCGTTCAATTAAAATAATGAGTTCTAGTTACTGTTTTAAATTTAATATTTTTAAATATTACATATTTAATGCTGTACTAACGTAGAGTTTTTGACCCTCTTTTTCGGTGTCACAGAATTTTAGGAGTCAATTTTAGGTGGAAGTCTTTAAGTGCGTAGCATGGTTTTCTGGGAAAAACACTTTTATTCTTTCTCAATTGCCATTCCATTTATTCATTGGAACTTTCTGCCATTTCTTATCATTCCTGGTTTGTAATAAAATAAATAAATGTAATAAATAAACACACACTTGTCGGTAAATTGAGGTTTTTCTCCCCCATTTGACATGTAATTATACTATTACATTCTTTGTCGTTTACTGTAGCACCACGGAGAACGGCAAGTAAAATTCGAATTTTAACGTCGCTTTTGGGCCGCTTGCAGCGACAAATGCGGTGCGAGCGAACACTTGCACGACATTTTCCGACATCGAGGCACCGGTTCCCAGGCAGCAGTAGCAAGTGGATTTTGTCATTCGCCTCGAGCAACACCATGACATTCACATTAATCTCGTTTTCGCGGGTTTAGCCGCCTTCGACCTGTTTCTTTCAGACGCAAAAAAGCGCACCGGCGCCCAGCAAGCGAGGGCGGCTGCTGCCAGACAGAGACGAAACTATAGTGCACGCTGTTGTGTGTACACACCGGCAGATAACGACAAGCACAGCATTTGGCTCACTCTGGCGCAGGCAGTCGCCGGTTGGAGATGTATGCGCCCCTGGTTGGTTCGGCGCTGTCATTTCACAATGACCCACCTTCACGACTGACAGCGACGGCAAAAATCGCGTCGCGTCGACATCGCCTTCGACTCGCGCGATTCCGGCCGCTTGGGCTGCATTGTTGTTCTTGCGGCTTGTCGTTTGGCTTTGTTTGTACAACAAACAGTGCGGAGGCGGCGACGGTGTTTTATTATATCAACAACAAAAAACAAAAACAGCAACATTTTCATTAGGCGGCCAGAAAATAACGTACACATGACGACAAGAACACAGGCCGACAACATCGGTAGCAGAAACAACAGGCCAAACTCAAATATACACGGGGTAAACAAGCAACAAAAACAAAAACAAAGAACAACAAAGAAGCGCAACAACAACACGACCCGCAGTTGAATCGCTCCGCCTTTGTTGCGAGGCGGAACCCGTGCCATGTATCGAGAATTTAAACAGGGGTTGTTGGCACTCTGTGCACCCTACACATTAACAGAAGGGCTTATTAATATACATATATTATATGTAAGTATTTGAAAATTTCATGAAAATGTTTTGAATATCTCATCACTTGTTATATTAACTTTAAAATCGCTAGAAAGGGAAATATTTAGGTATTCAATTTTTGTAACCATGACTTTCATTCGATTTTTCTGTATAACGCTATAATTGTTTAGGAAACTTCACCTATTCTAAATCCATATTAAATTTCCTACCTTAAGCCTTAAAGCAATATGCCCGACCATTTGTAGAGCTCTGCCAGAACGAGACCTCTGCTGACACGCAAGGTCTCTCGATCTCGTTCTCGCTCCCGCTCTCGTTAGCCTCGCCGTTGCCAACCTTCGGCTCTCGCCTTGACCGTAATTTGGGGGCCATGTGAAGGACGCACCTTGAAACTCAAGGATTTTTGCGAATTTTGCAAAATTTCGCAAACTTTTTCGGCAATCAGTAGGTCAGAGCGAATTTTGGCAAACTGGTGGAGCTGTTGTTAGTCGGGAACTATCGGTGGAAGGGGGGCAGTGTGCGCTGATGGGGTTTCTGGTCGACTGTCGATGACATAAGCAACTCGTATTAGTCGTCGTCGTCTCCAAGTGGCATTGAGATGCGCCGAAACAAGTTCCCCTTCGTTTTTTGGGTACCAGTGGTGGAGAAGGGGAGGCGGGCTCCTCTCGGATGTACATATTCACTCGATGCGTAGCGTAGCGTGGCGTGGCGTGGCATGGCGGCGGGTTAAATGAACTCTCGCCGGCGCGTTTTCCTCGCCTTGGAGCTGTATTTCGGGTGGCGCAGTGGCCACCAACTAGGCATCTTTGGGCGCCTCATAGCACAGGTTGTGATTTGAGCTTTTTTGGAAGCTAAGGTTAAGGTTATTCGCTAATTGCGGCGGTAACTAACCACAGTCAACGCAGCGCGAACGCAGTGGGGCCACCACCCGAGTGGGAGTGGTTGTCGCGTTGATCGTTGGCGGTGCACTGGGGCGATGCTTTGTCCACGGTTCGATGGTTGATTGGTACACGGGCGGTGTCAACGCCTCGCTTGTCCGTCCCGTACTCGATAGTGCGGTCAGTCAGGCCCCAAAATCCAGTTTCGGGAACAGGCGCGCACGACCGAGCAACAAGTGTACGCCGCCCCGGCATTGGCGTCATCGTAATCGTCGGCAGCGGCGCAAATCAGCTCCAAGCATTTTATTTGTGCTTGGTCAGGGCGTGGTCTGCCAGTCGACTGGCCAGTGGCTCCACGGGAAATGAGTGAGAATGGGAATGGGAACGGGACTGGGACTGGGACCGGGAATGGGACTGGATTTGGATGAGAGGGAAGGAGCGAGCAGTGGAGCAGCTCGACTCAACTTGGCACTGTTCCAAAAAGGCCAGGCATGGAGTAAATTAGAGCGTCGCCAGTCTCAGGGTCACTCCAGTTTTCCCTTTGTTTGGGGCATATTCAGTTCAAGGCTATTCGTTCACATCGTGGGTCACAGCCATGAAGCTATCGAAGTTCAAGGTGGGATTGATGTCGTTTAACTTAAGGTCAAATTTGGAAAATATTATTCACCTTTTTTAACTTAGAGACATAAAATGTGCAGTTAGACTAACTAATCTAGGGTCCAATAGTTAATTAATGAATAATGAATATATTTAATGAATTTAAAATTAATTCTAATAATTAAGAAATAAATTTTAAGTTCTTTATCCCATTCAACATAAGGAGAAAACGTTTATCGTCGTTGCTCCCCATTTTGGAACCACTTAATTTGCGCCTGTTAAGCTGCTCCCCGTTTTGGAGCAGTAGGGTTGCTCGCCGCAGAAAAAAGGCAAGGCAAACATCAATAGCTGACCACCACACGCTTGACCATCGCCTCGCCAGCAGAGTGAAAAGGAGCATGGAGCATGGAGGGAATCTCGGAACTTGGAGCATTGCCAGCTCACATACACGCACGCAAACAGGTTTCCCCCAGCTGCTTCTTCTTCTTTTTTTTTCTTGGGGCAACACACGCATACACACACACACTTACACACGTACAGACGAAACTATAGTTGGCTCTTTTTCGCTCACGTCCGCCCAACTCTGGTCGCCTGTTACGATGCATGAGGGAAAACGTTGAACGCCCACAATGGACGCTCTTAGTTCGCTTCTTTGCCGTTAGTTAATCGGCCGGCGGCATTAGGCGATAGTTTTGCCCAGATTTAGCTGTTTGCTGATGTTTCTGTAGTTTGCTGCTGCCCCAGCACAAATTTGTGCAATAAGCAAAATGACGGGCACAAAACAAAATGTCCGGCCGGAGTGGGCCGCCGCCGACTTCCGCCGACGGCTGTGGTGGAGCTCTCTCTACATGATCCGCGTAGCGCCGCCATGCAGTTTATGTAGTTTCTAGGCGGCGGAGGCACACTCGCCATCTTATCACACGGCATGGGGTAATGGCACTGGTACTGCTGTGTGGTTATAGTCGTAGAACCTCGGTCGCGTTGAGCGTTTGGGGGCAATTTTCCGTTTTCTGTTGGCCTGTGATGTGAGCAAACAAAATGACTGCTCAAAATTGAGCAAAATGTTCGAGCGATTGCAAAGGGGGCGAGTGTAGTGTGTTTGCATTAGAAATTGCCGTTCAAACAAACAATGTTGTTGTTTTTTCTCCGTTTTCTCCGCTTTGTGTTGCACAGTGGGAAAGAGAAAGCGAGACAGCAGACAGGCAGAGGTGCGCAGCAGGGCTCGCTTTTGTGGGCGTGTAGCATTGGGTTTTTGTTGCCTTTTCCCGCAGGTTTTTATTGCCCCCACTTAGAGAGGTGGCGCCATCTGTCAGCCAGTCGTTGAACCAGGCACTTTGATTCGAATTTGCCCTTTCAGCCGCCAATACTGCTGTCCGGCAGAGTGAGTGAGAGAGCAAGTGCTGAGTTTGCAGAGTTTGTTCGGTTTAAAGACTTTTAATAATCACACTAGTTATGGCCTTAAACTGCCTCAATTTGTCAGCCTTGCGAATTTCTTTGCCTGCCCACACAGACGCATGCCGCCGGCTCACACATACACGCACACCGGCACGACCAGTCACATTGAAAACCCCTGCCATCGCGTCACTATCGTGATCTCGCTCGCACCCATGCGCCTAGCGGACTGCACAAACGCCGCACGAATTCGCTGCCGTTTCGCCGTGCTACGATTTATGTTCGCCTGGTGAAAAAGAGGGAATTCACTTTTGGCGGGGTCTCGTTTGGATTTTTTGTCCAATCGGCCTTTGTGGGCGCTGCTGTCTGAATTTGCCGCTCCGCCCGTCCGACGACGAGTCCGAGCAGCGATACCTGATAAGGCGGTCGCAGCTGATAAGGCCCTGCCGCCGCCCCCGCCCTCCATTTGACTGGCTGGGATTACGTTCCTCCCCGTCGGCTTTTAAGGGGAGTAGTTAGTAATTGGCGTTAAATGGGCAGCAGCAAATTAATTCGCACAGTAGGCGTGGTTGCAGGCCTCCGCCCACATGGTCCGCCACGCCACTCCGGGAGTAAGGAGCCGGAACACGTGCTGAGCGATTCGGAACAGAAGTTCCAATTCCAATTCCGACGACTGCCGGCAAGCTACAATGAAATTCGACAACGGCGACAATCGCAGCCTGAGCGAACCACAATACCGGATTCGCTCCATAGCTGGGGAACGGTTTTTGCCCCACCACACACGCGCCCTGGCAGGTGGGGACGTGCACCGCTCGTGGTGATGGCGGACTTTTTCAGACACGTTCGGTTTTCGGTTCGGTTTCTACCAGGCGATCAGAAAACATAACGGGCATTCTGGCTCATCGCTCAAACCAGCCGACGCTCGGCTGAGAAACATCAGCCAGTGCACAGTGGGGTTGGAAGTGAGAAAGTGAAAACGAATTTCGAACTGTATTTGGATGTGTAATGTATGAAAAAGATAATATTTTACTATTGAATAATTTGTGTGCATTTTTTTTAATTTTACACATCTTATAAGTTTCAATTGATTTTCCATTTCGGTGGCTATGAGATTCATTTTGCTTTTTAGACTTTGTATTCCAAGATAATATCTACGAATACGTTGAATTGAAATTAACACTGTGTAGCCACATATGAATAGACCTTTTTGACCCAGGGAACCACCCACAATCGACACCTAAACCATATAATTTTCCTCTGTGGAAAAAACCAGTAAGTTGAAGTTCACGCATAATGTGACCAAGACCCTTATGTTTTTCCGATGTGTATTCAGTTTCTCTGGATTAATCCGGAGTTCGCGTTGCGGTCCCACTAATTATAATCAGGTGAAAGCGACTTCGGAATCGTCGCGCGACGCGATAAGTTTTACGACTGTGATTAGTTAACCAGCAGCGACGACGGAGGTGAAAGTTCAAGCAGCCAACATGTCAGCAAAGGCGGTCAAGTCAAGCAAGCCCAGCGCCTCCAAGGAGCCGTCTGCGGTCACGAAGCTCTACCTGTTCGCCTACAACGCAGGACAGGTGGTCGGCTGGAGCTACATCCTGTGGCAGCTGGTCAACTACTATCTGCTGCAAGGGCCCGAGTTCCGGGCGCAGCAGACGCTGTGGGAGTACACGCGGCTGGCCGTGATCATCTTCCAAAACGCCGCCTTCGTGGAGATCCTGAATGCGTCCTTTGGCCTGGTGAAGTCCAACCCAGTGGTCACTGGCTTCCAAGTGTTCAGCCGCATGATGGTCGTGGTCGGCGTGGTGATGGCCACGCCCACGGGCAAGGTGTCGCCGGGTCTGCCGATTGCCTTGCTCGCCTGGGCCATCACCGAGATCATCCGATACGGATACTACGCCCTGAACATCGTCAAGGTCGTGCCTCACTTTGTGGTCTTCCTGCGATACACCACCTTCATTGTCCTGTATCCCATCGGAGTGACCGGTGAGCTGCTGTGCTTCTGGTGGGCCCAGAGCTATGCGCGCGAGAACAGCGTGTGGAGCGTGGTGATGCCCAACAAGTGGAACGCCACCTTCTCGTACTTTGGATTCCTGTGGATCGTGATGCTGGGCTACATCCCCATCTTCCCGCAGCTGTACCTGCACATGTTCGCCCAGCGCCGCAAGATCTTGGGCGGAGGAGCAGCCAGTGGAGCACCCAAAAAGAAGGCCAACTGAACCCTGACCAGCGACGAATGCAAATTATTGCATCATTTGCATATCTTTGGCCCGCGCACTTTGGAGCGTCGTTCGCTATATTGGGGTCTCTCTTGCCTCACCTCTTGCGCAAGCACATTCGCTCGGACTAAGCTTAGGTATAAGTGGTTTTGTGTGTACAAATATAAACCTTAGATACTCTTCCAACTAATTTATTTTCGCTTCGAGGCCCGATCGCAGGTCTCCCGAGTCTTGGGGGTAACAGTAACTGACTAACTGGCTAACGTTTACGATTATTAGTGCTGCGACCATTGGATGGTCTTCAGGTCGATGCCCTCCTGGACCATCTCCCACAGCGGCGACATCTCGCGCAGCCTCTCCACATGCTTGATGCACTTGTCCGCCGTGTAGTCCACCTCCTCGACGGTGGTGAAGCGTCCAATGCCGAATCGGATGGAGCTGTGCGCCAGATCCTCATCAGTGCCGATGGCACGCAGCACATAGGAGGGCTCCAGGGAGGCAGACGTGCAGGCGGAGCCGCTGCTCAGAGCCACATCCTTGAGGGCCATCAGCAGGGACTCGCCCTCGACATAGGCGAAGGACAAGTTCAGGCATCCGTTGTAGGTGGCCTCGGGATCACCGTTGCGGATCACATGCGGCAAGGCACTCGAAATCCTGTCCAGCAGGCGATTGGATAGAAAGTCCACCCACTTCTTGTCGTAGTCCATCTCTTGAAGGGACAGCTCTGCAGCTGCTCCCAGTCCCACGGCCAGGGGAGCCGGAACTGTGCCGCTTCGCAATCCACGCTCCTGACCGCCACCACTTTGAATGGGCTCCAGGCGAACCCTAGGCCGGCGGCGCACATACAGGGCGCCCACACCCTTCGGGCCATAGATCTTGTGCCCAGATATCGACATCAGGTCAATGTTCATGGCGTTTACGTCCAGTGGGATCTTGCCCACCGCCTGGGCGGCGTCCGTGTGGAAAAATACGCGACGGGAGCGGCAGAGCTTTCCGATCTCGTCGATGGGCTGCTTGACGCCAATCTCGTTGTTCACCGTCATGATGGACACCAGCGATGTCTCTGGCGTAATCGTCTCCTCCAGCTGCTTCAGGTCAATGATTCCGTTGGCCAGCACCGGCAGGTAGGTGACCGTGAAGCCCTCGTTCTCCAGCGCACGACATGAGTCCAGGACGCACTTGTGCTCCGTCTGGGTGGTGATCACGTGCCGTTTCTTGGTGCCGTAGAATCGCGCCACTCCCTTCACGGATATGTTGTTGGACTCGGTGGCGCCGGACGTGAAGATGATCTCCTTGGGATCGGCCCCAATCAGCTGAGCCACCTGCTCGCGTGCCTTCTCCACCGCCTGCTCCGTCTCCCAGCCGTATGCATGGGTGCGCGAGTGCGGATTACCGTAGTAGTTGGTCAGATAAGGCAGCATGGCGTCCAGCACACGCGGATCCATGGGAGTGGTGGCCTGGGCATCGAGGTACAGCGGTCGCCCCTGCGTCTGTTCGTTCTTGATGTTGAAGCGAACCTGCCGCTCCCGGAATTCTGCGGATATTTGTAATTAATTAATTGATTATCTCACATCGGAGCAACAGGAATCTCATCGCTCGCTTACCTTTGGATGTCGCCGCCGGTTTCGGCTTGGCGGAGGTGGCCTCATGCCTGACAACGGTGGCCAGGGCATTGGTAGCGCGGGAGCGCAGGACTTCCGTCTGGATTCGACCCAGCACTTTCTGCATTCTGGTGGAATCCTTTAATTCGTATGTTTTTCTTTATTATCAAATTGGATTTCACAATCAATGTGGCTAAAGTTCCATAAAATACCTCTTAGCAATTAGTGTGACCGGTTTGTGATGGTAAATAATGCCACAAACTACTTTTTAATGGAAATCAGCGCGAAATTCAAACTTTAGATTGCATAAATCTTCGTTAAATATTGAAGAAAAATTATTATTTATTGTTAGATGCTTAGCTCAACTTAATTCTTAGATCTTTGTAAGGTTTTATAATTTTACCTTAACCTTTAAACGCAGCGAAGGAGTCATTTCCAATAAAGGTGAAGCAACTTCGATGTTTGTCGAAATTTTCAAAAAACGATTTTACTAATTTGGAAGTAAAAAAAAACATCAATGAACGCCAAAAAGTGAAAACATAAGAAAATATTATTTTAGTTGCACTTCCCCCACAATAAATTAATAATTCGACATTTACTTGGACCAATTTAATACTTTCAAGTTCGGGTTTACAACTCTTGTGTAATTTGATCTCGCCTATGTACATAAAAGCATAAAATATATATTGCAAAAATACATATATGTATTGTATATGTGTGGTATGTGTGTGTTAGGTATATAATTCTCTCTATAAAGGTCGTAAATCTTGCATATTGCTGTTAATTAGAATAATTGTTTACATCTGAACACTTAAAAACCACCGTCCGTCCTATCTCGTTTACGACTTTAATCCTAAATTCTAGTTTGGTTAACACGTGAGTTGGGGTTTCTGTGCACATTAATGTGTGTGTGTAAATCTGTTCAAAACTGCGGCATTGTTCGGTAAAAACGGCAAAGTTTAAAATATAAATATCGATAATTTAACAGATAAAAAGAAATAATTTCATTAGAGTAAAAGATGGTTAAAACATAGGCCAACAAATCCGTAAAATAAGGTATACACAGGTCAGCATCATCTGCATTCGTTTCTGTTCTCGTTTCCGATCATAAAATCGTCCGTCGTCCGCTGTGTCAAAGTGCCTGTTCCGTGACCAGCACGACGCTCTGCTCCTGCGCAATGGCCGCCAGTTCCTTCAGCCATTCGTCCAGCAGCACAGCGCACAGGGCCAAGTCCCGCGATCGCTCGGTGCCACTTGTGCTGGCAATGATACCCATCGAGGCCACCGAATCGAGGGAGACTGGCTCGGAATTAAAGCCACCGCCAGTCGATGGACCACCATCCATGCCGTGCAACGTGCTCGACGAATGGGTCGTGATATTGGAGTGGGCGGAGAGGGTCTGGGTGGATCCACCGATGCTGCTGTTACTGCTGCTTCCAGAGGCCGCCGCCGACGGCGTCGTCGTCGTCGTTGAGGATCCTGTGCGTGAGGCTGCCACCGATTGTGGTTGTGTACTTAAGCTGGTCTCGCATGTCCCGGAGGATGCCTGGGCAGGCCTTCCGTCTGAACTGGAGCTGTTGCCAACCAGGTTCGATGCAGCTCCTAGAAATGTCAAGCGGGATTAGCTCTCATTTTTGACATTTATTGATCCTTTCGGGGTTAATTTTAACAGCAACAATAACAACAGTAACATATAAATGGGATTACACAAATGTTCAACACAACTATTTCCAACTATTTTGTTAAGTTTAGTGGGTTTAGCATAATGTACAAAGCTCTACAGGATCTAGGAGACTACGAATTATTTTTTTAGCAAAGACTATGCCAGTTTTTGGTTAGATTTTTTTGCTTAATACTTTATAAATACTTTTATCAAGCGTGAAATATTTACCGGTGAAGAATGCGTAAATTTGTGATAAGCCAGATGAAGCTAAGGTTTGTTTTTGTTTTTTTTTTTTAAGTTTCATTTTTTTTTTAAATAAATAAAAAGAAAATAATTAATTAGAAACAACGACGCCAGCAGCGGGCATTTTACAGATACATGTGTGTGTGTGTGTGTGAAAGTTATGGATATGGAACCCTGAATGAGTTCTGTTTATGGATAATGTCGTTTAAATCAATGATTTAGATATTTTTTATAAAAATATTAATATTTAAACGTTCTATTTTAAAATTCCATATATCAAAGGTTACGATGAAAGGGAACTGATGCTCAGCGTAAGGCTGTTACAAGCCAGCTCTGCCTTTAGACTAAATATTTAATATAAATGTTCGAGGGCTATGTAAAAAGTAACTTTCTCACTGCGATAACTTCGCAAGGAGAGGTGCTACGCAACTTTTGACAGCACAGTGATGAAGTTTAGTCCTCCCACTCTCTATACGTGCCATAATTAAGTTTGTGCGATGTTTAGAGCCGTCTCAACAGCCAATCGAAATGAATCCTCCGATCGCTCCCGCCGCCAAGTGCGAAATGCGCGCGGTTTTACGTTTTTTCATTGCGAAATCGATGAAACCTGTTAACATTTATCGAGAATTGACTGCAGTGTATGGGGAAAACTGCATTTCTGTTCAATAAGTCCGTTTGTTGATTAGACAATTTGACAAGATGACGTCAGTAGTGACGAAGAAGTGAAAACCGCTACCTTAACTGGCTGGCGGTGGAGTTCTTCGAGTCGGGCTAGCAAAAGTGGACTATGAGGCTCAAGAAATGTATTCACAGAGCAGGTGATTATGTTGAAAAATAGGTAATGAATAGACCTTTTCAATTATATATAATAATAAATGTAAATGTACTGTCGAAAAAAATAGGGAAAGTTACTTTTTGTATAGACCTCGTATAATTATTTATAAATTGATTTAATGATATGCAAATATGGAAAGATCCAAGACAACTTATATCCTCACAGGCACTCATGCAGGACTCTGATGTGTATGTTTTTTCTGTGTGTTTTTGTGAGTGACATCGTGTGATTATTTCAACCCAAAACCAACTTTCTTTTCCAACATCCAACGCTGCAGATTTGTAAACGGGGTTGGTATTTTCTATTTTGTTTGCTTGGTTCTTCTTTTTTATTTTTTGTAGAAAGATAGAAAATGTGCGGAAGTGTGCGGATAGGGAAGAATTTGCAGGTGCAACTTACCGGGCGAGGAGCCATTCGGGGGTGGTGAAGCTGCTGCTGTGGATTTCCGACTGAACATGCTGGTGATGGACTTGCTGATGCTCCGCCGCTTGTTGTCTGCGCGCTTGAACGGATCGTAGGCACTTGTGGGCGTGGCTTGTACGGGCGTGGCAGCCGACAGGGTTGCGTATGCTGAACGCAGTAGTCCTTGCGGCTGGCCAGGATTCATAGCAGCAGACTGTAGTTGCTGCTGTTGATTGTTTTGATGCATTGGCGAGCTCTCGTTACCCTTGCGGGCATTCGCCAAACGGAATTCACGATCAATGAGCGAGGAACGCGCCACATCTATGATCTCCAGCGAATCTTCCGTCACCGGCAGCTCAGCGTCTATTTGTTGCTTCAGAATGCGCAGAACCTGGTGGAAGGAGGGCGTGTCCGAGGTGATGGCAATGTCGGAGCGCAGCAGCAGCGAGTGGATCAGCGGCAGGGGATACCAGGCCAGGCGTGTGATCAATCCGGTTAAGTGCAGATTGACGTACAGCGAGTTGCTCGTGAAGGTTTGCAGTTTGCCCCAAATGGCATTGAGAAAGGGACCTAAAAGAAGGGATGTTAACATTTAAATTTACTTTAAATTATAATGGGGATTCTTCCTCCTCACCTAAGCTCACGGTGCCCTGCGCAAACAGATCCTCCGAGAAATCCAAATCCGTCAGCAGCAACTCGTTTCGATTGTTGTGCGATATGCGCCAGGCTTCGCGTCTGCCATTGGACCCGCCAAGCACGCTGCTCAGGCTGCTGATGTTGTGCTCCAGATCTGCCTCGCTGGCTGTGGTGGTGGCCAGCGTGGTGTCCGTGGCCTCGCTTTCTTCGTCTGCGGGTCGCCACTTGAAGGATTCGTAGCCGCTGGACTCGCCGATGGACTGCAGGCTGTCCAGCTGCTTCTCCCCCGGCTCACTTGCAACGGCAATGGGTATTCCGCCTCCGCCAAATTCGCTGAAAAACTGCTTGGCCAGCTCCAAGGCGTGGGCATGGACACGACTCTGTCCGGGGCGCGGCCACTTTTGGTAGCGATAGCTGTTCGCCCACTTCAGGCAATCCCTCTGACACTGGGCGATCCTCCAGTGCGCCTCGAAGAGGTACGCCTGGATGTTCGCATACAAACTGTCGCCCGTGTGCACTCCGTAATAGTTCCAGTTGGCGCCGATTGTCTTGCTCATCACCGGTGACGGGAGGCTGGGTAATGGGGTCTGCGACTGAGTTTGCTCGCCGACCATCAGAGGCTCGTGGATACTCTTGGGCCTGGCCAAATCCCTGGCCCGCTTCATTACGTCCGGCGAGAGATCCAGGAAGAACTCACTGCTACTCAGATACGGATCGATCTTGTTGATTTTGTGCCTGTGCGAGATGGGCACATGCTTGCCCGGCAGCATGAACTTGAGCAGCAGCTCCAGCATCAGGTCCTCGCAGTGCAGGCCCAGCAGAGTGTCAAACAGGGCCATCGTCACCATGCACAGATTGGGATCGGGCGAGTTCAGGCGCTCGACCAGAGCGTCCAGTATCCGCTCCCCGTCAAACTTCTCCGTGTCGAGCAGGAAGCGAACGAAGGCCCTCAGCAGTCCGGGCTCGGTGATGGAGCGCAGGATCAGATCCAGGTACGACATGGCCGAGATTTGCGAGTCGACGTTCGTCTGAAAATGTTTGCCCTTCAGTGTCTGCGAAAATGGAGCGCAAAAAGTTGTTTCGAGATTTCGAGGTGTGTGTGTTTGTTTGGTTAGCTGCGGGGCAGAAAGACACTTGGGAAACAGAACACACAAAAGAAACAGAAAGCTGAAGGCGGTGCAGAGGTCCCTAAGGAGAAGGCAAATCTTCAAGATTAAACAAATAATTGCAAATGTCTTGGGAACTTTCATTTATCTAACTTTAAAAAGAATCTTAACTAAGCCAAAACAGCTTTAATTTCGATTTGGAAAGCTTTGCAGTGATCGTTTTTCTAAGGTTAAAAAATCAACCCTTTTAATTCAAAATAAATGTCGATGCTGATCCCGAATATATGGGCTATTCCCAGGAAAGTACAACCTCGGCAAAAACCACAAATATGATCTAAAATTAATATTTTTGACTTAGTAACATAAGGAAACGTTCCAATGGATCAAATTTGAAAGCCTTTATCATATTCTATAACAAATTTCAAAATATTCGAATGCAAACTCGCGCAACTCGCAACTTTTCATAATTTTAATGAAAAACACCATAAAAAAGATCATGTTGTGTTTTGATAAAAATCTCCAAAGC
>JAEIHY010009086.1:0-11052 GCA_018904565.1 Drosophila tsacasi | reverse complement strand
GTTTTCGTCGCAATAACCGGACAAACGCTATAACCGGAGTCGTTATAACTGGATTCTACTATATTTGTATATATTATCCAAACATATACAAAAAAAATGTATTTTGAAAATTCAACCGTCAGCAAATTGTCTTTGCACGGCCCCCTTAGCTGCAACAACAACAATAGCAAGAATAACAACAAAATATATCTGTAATAAAAGCTCAAATTTGCGCTCACAATAAGCACTCACACCCCGGCTAGTGCACTCGGTCTCTCTCTCTCTCTCGCTACGCCTCTCTCTTTCTCTGTCTCTGGCTGTGTGTGTGTGTGTCGTTAAGTGCTCGGCTTTCGTCAAGTGTGCAACTTCTCCTGCCTCAGAACAACAGTTATAAGCTCTGCCGCAGTCAACGCAGACGCCGGCGTCGACTGCAGCAGCAGCGCCGCTCATTTGTGAGCTTAATGACGTCATTATTTTTATTTTAACAGCGCCAAGCAAATTGCATATACTTGCTGCTCCTGCGCAGTCGGCGCGCAGTCGCTGCCGTTGTGCAGGGGGTGAGGAAATGGGGGCCAAAGGCCCCCATTCGGCTTGGTGGAGTGGGGTGGGAGGATGGAATGAGAGCGAAGGAGAGCCTCTGGCGCTCTCGCTCTCTCTCGCTTGCTCCTGCTAAGCTTTAGCCGGGGCTTCGGGCTGCATTGCCTTCGTTTTTGGTGCTCGTGTCTACTTCGGCCGCTGCCCGCGCGTGTGTGTGTGCGTGTGTTTTTGCTACTTATGCTGTCCCAAGCGCCGCTCGTGCGCCGCACGTTCATTCAGGTTTCGACTTGTCGCTGCGCCTGAACGTACGAACTGCGGCCGGAATTCCCAACCGAAAATAACTGAATCAAAAACTACTATATCTCACACTGAGAATCGCAATCGGAATCGGCATCTCAAGCGACGCGTGCAGCGAGAAACAAACAAACAAACACAGTGCAAGCAAACAGCAAACGCCAAACATTTTCGAAGAATTATAGTGTCAGTTTTTGAAATTGAAATTTCCCGCGAAATTTTGAGTGCGCGGGTGTTTGAGAATCGCTAAAATACTCCCAAATACTCCTGAATATCTTAGAAATACTTTGACTAAAGTGCTAGTTTGTGATAAAAAGTAATGTTACAAGATATAAAACGCAAAAATAAGAATAGAAACAAATAAATGATTAGAAAGTGTTTAAAAAATAGGATTCATCTCAATTAATTCAACAGTTAAAGGAAAATCACTGTGTAATTATTGGAAGCTTCTGAAATACTACTGAAAAACGGTAACTAAGAATATATTTCTTTAATATTACAGGTTACTGATGAAATTTAAAAAATTTACTTTTAAAAAATATAGTTGCTTATAAAAATATAATTAGTGAAAACCGGTAATTAATTGACCATTAGCAGTACTTCTTATTAATACAGTCAAGCTTATTTTTCTATAAACAATCTAATTATCTATAAAACTAGTTTGATAATAATTTGACTCCACAGCTTGAACTAAATACAAATAAATGTGTAACATTTAAAATTGAACAGAAATTAAGTATAATTCTTGTAAAAATAAAATTTATTAAAGATATTTAATGTAAAAGTGTGAAAGGTTTTCAAGTCTATATAAATATCTTAAATTTACCCTTAAGAAATAATAATAGATTCTTTTTAATATTTTTTGAATATTTAAGATATATATATTCATAAATTGGGTAATGATGAACAGTTGCTATAGTAAAAAGAAATAGTTTTTACGTGTATAGCATTAATTTATATTATTTGCAATTAATAAGATCAGCATTAAATATATTCAAGGGTAGATTTAAATGCGTATTAGTAATGGATATTTATTACCTTCTTAATTTGTGTCTGTGATCATTAATTGATGATTAATTTATATGAAAATCTGTGCTTATAAATAATAATACAATTATTTTATAATTCATATATGTATGTCAAGTGCAACGCTCTTCAATTCTTATCAAAAACCATTGAATTTTATAATGAGTTTTTAAATACCAACCGATTTACGGTCTGTCAGCGAATCAGAAAAATCAAACCTTTTGAGCTTCGCACGCACTTCACTGGCAGTTTTGTGCGAAACATCCAAATGCAGTTTTTATGTAAATCCCAACCTTGACACGGTAATAGGCAAAAAACCAATAAATTGATGCGATTTCGCTGCAGGCGGTTAATAAGTTTAATTAACGTTAATTTTATCAACATCACCATTACGGCCCGGCCAGCATGGGAATCGCAATGAGCATGAGGCTGCTAGGCTGCAACTCGCAGAGAGCTGCGCGAGCGACTCAAAAATAGTTGCGACGTTCTAATAATAAAACCAAATATAATAAATAGTCATAAACAAACTAATAATACCTCGCGGCACGGCGGCAGTGGACAGTGGCAATTTGCAACAATGAGGCTCATCAAACGATCTCCAAAACGAAATCAGAATGAAACTCTACACATAAATATAAATAGTTTAATGTGCGCTAAGCCTTGCGAATGATGCCACCCCACGAAAACCGACTAAAACGTATTACAATTGCCTCGCCGTGGCTCAGTGTCATTTTGCAAAAAAGAGAAAAAACAAAATTAAATCGTATCTATGAGATACAATAAACAGCAGCGCACAATTCGCACTAACAACAGCAGCGGCTGTGGCAGCGACAGCGCGGCAGGCGTAACAACAATTGTAATAATCAGTTTCATTCCAAAGCCGGACCAACCTGTGCGATATATATACACTTTTCCCAGTGCCCAAGTTCCACTTGGAAACCCTCGTCCCTCGGTGGGCCCTCTGGTCCCACCACCACTGCCACTGCATCCAGGCGGTGCATTGTTAGCTTGGCCCGCTCATTTAATTAAATATAATTAGCTGCATTAATTGCAAATTAATACAGAATTTAGTCTCTTTGTGTTAGCTCCCCATTGTCGTTGCCAGGCAGAGTTCGCTATTTCGCCTGCTCCCAACTAAGCTCGACTCGTTCTCCACGCCTCGTTATCGCCGGCAATTATTTAGCGAGAATTAACCGGGCTCTAAGCCACACAAACATAAATCTAGTGTCCAAACTCTGGAATGACATTCAGCGGGTGCATATCCGAGCTTAATGAGTTGCATTTGACTTGATAGGGTCTGAGAATCGAAGCTAGAACAGCAAGATCAAAGTTTTACAGAGAAATCTTTGCATCTAATAGTGTGCTCTTTTTTTAATATCTTAGTATATATAAGATGTTTATAATTTTGATATTCTACCTGTGCTGAAGAGCCAAGAAATGCATGTTTTAAGGATGTAACCAAGTAATATCTTCAGTTTCACATGGCTAACCTATGTTGGTTCTCAGTCTTTTAAAAAAATAGATCTTAATAATATAATAGATCTCCTATAATCCAAGTTTATAAAACTACGCTTATTTTTATCCGTATATGTTTTAAATTTATGAACCTAAAAGAACGTCAGATTTAGCTTTTAGCTCTTATTTCTGCATTACTTTTAAGTGTCAACTTATTCATTAAGCCAACTAAAACTTATCAATTTAAATTGCAAATATATCATAATGGAGCTAATAAAAATGATAGTACTGAATCAAGTTTTTGTTTATGTTAAATTAAATGCTTTTTAAAAATGTGAATGTGTAAATGTAATGCCGACGGCATTTATAGAATAATTTATTTTATTTTATCAATTAAGATAGAATTTATGTAATGATTTATTTTATTATGATTTAACTGGCTCTATAACACCTAGATTTTCTTGACTTACCTGCTTTTCAAATCCACAAAATTTACATTTTCCACGTCGCTGGTATTTATTTATTTACCTCATTAAGTCGACTGCAGGATTTTTATTATTTTGAGTGGCATCTTCAGCAAATCAGAGAAATCCATTAAATGCGCGTGTCTTTGGTCAAAGGCATTGCGACAACTTTTAATGCACAAATAGCTGTGAAAAAGAAAATCAACGTCGGCAAACAGGAAAAAAAACTGATTAGATATTAAATTATAAATTAAATGTTGTTGCTGTAGCAGTTGTAGTTGCGATTGCTATTTCTTTTTTTATGACAAACGGATGACGAACGCATAAAAATGCAGCGGCACAAGAAGCGGAAAGGCAACAAGGAGGCAACACACCAAACCACACACACAGACACACACTCATTAAAAATAACCAAAAGCCAGCGGAGAATTGCAATTTCCACCGCTGACCCCTCTCTCACGAAAGAAAAACCAAACAGATATTCCCCAACGATCGCGTCACGTTGTCACTTTACGTAGGCAAATCGTAAAAATGAAAGAAGGAAAATCCGGCAAAGCAAAACGCTTAATTATGTGCCGTGTATTTTGGCCAGCTGCCTGCCTTCGGGGCCACGCCCCCTCTCGACAGCCCCCGTGGGCGGCCTGTTTAATTAGCATAATTAAAGTAATAATTATATTCACCGTAAAGGCATTGAAGTGCAGGCAAATGAGGCGAGCTCAGGAGGCGGGCACTCGAATCTTGAAAGGATTTCGCCTTCTGTGTTTGATGTGTGGCCAATTTGCAAGCTTGTGCAAACATAAAGTGCAATTTTATAGCCCTAAAACGGCAGGGTGGCGAAAATGGAAAAGATGCAGGAAGTATGTATGAATCTGTGTTTTTTTTAAAATGTGAAAATGCATTGGAAAATGCAGTGGTATCGAGGTTAAAAGGCAAATCAAAGTGAAATAAGTATTTAGTAAATTTACTGAGTCTCTTGTATGTTTGTCAAATAATTTTTTATTTTTAGGGTTTAAATTAAATTAAAATACTTTAAATTATAATAGCAATACAGCTTAATTGGTACTCAAAAAAATATATAGTACATTTATGAAGGAAATAAGTAAGATTTGATATTTTGTAAAAGATAAGCAACTAAATTAAGACAGATATTTTTCTTAATCGGCAAGAACTTTAAAACCTTAAACTTTTGAGACTTTTATAATAATACAATTTTATCAATTCTTTAAATAAATATTTCTATATTATTCAGCAGTTTTTTAAACTGAAAGAAAGAAGAGTCTGAAAGTTTTTTATTTTGCAAACCTTAGCGCTTCGTTTGGATTTCTCCCAGAAAGTTGTTTACTGGTTTCCTTATTGTAAGCTAATTAATGACGATTAAAATGACAATAATAATAATAATAACATATGCCAATTCTCATGAAGTTAGCTAACTTTAATAAATAGTTAGAGACTTTAATGATACTGAAACTTGTTTAATAAGAAAATACATTATAGTCAAAGTAATTCTTTTGAATAAATAGATAGCATCCCCAATTGTTTATGCACTTGACGAAGCCCCAATTATCTGTGGTAAAGTAGACAATTTTGTATTTTTGTGAGCGTTTCCATTTGGAGGCGATCTTGTGGAGATTGGCTCACTTTTTCGCCGAGCGAGCCACCAAAATAAGATATTGCATGCCGCACATGCCACAGAAGCCTACACAAAAAGCGAAAACACGCACATCGAGCGGCGCGGGGGATGCACACGCTCATTTAATAATGAACAATAATGAAGAGTAATAATAATCATCAGCGAAACGTGCAAGGAGAGTGTCCGAGTGGAGAGGAATAAACATATACAACGAAATTTTATCAACGAACGCGCATCATTTCAATTAAGAAAATGTCACAAGTGTCCAAGCAGCAGCAGCGGTTGAAGCAGCAGCCTAAAACACGCCAAATGCGGCAAGTTGGGGATCTCCGTCGCACTTTCATTTCGCCATTCCGGATTCCCTACCCCAGGCGCTGGGCCCCCTCTTTAATGGTTTATTTTTTGGAGCATTTCTTGTAATTAATGCGAATTGTCACACGCTAGAGCTGAAATAATGCCAACTGCCTTCGATTCGCCTCCAAATTCATTACATTTATCGTTTTTGTCGCTGGCCGTTTCCTATTCTTAATTAGTAATTAAACAATTTATGCTTTTGCGTGAACAATGAGAAACCAAGTGAAATAAGTCGAATATTTGTTCTGTTTTGTTTCGTTCTTTTTTTTTTTGTGGCCCAAAAACATGAAACTATAATTAATTTCATTCCACCAAGTATTTTGCTCAATTAGCAATTAAAAACAATACTTTACCGCGGCCACGTTGCGTGTATCGAACTCGGAGTGGAGGGGACACAATTCGGGGTTGTTCTCGGAGTCCAATCATGCTTGATGGATGGATTGTCAAAGATGGTTGATACCAGATAGCAAATAATGTAAGTCTGTCGTGCTTAGGTAATTATGCCGGCAGACAAATGCAATGAGGAGCAGCATAATTAATTATTTATAAGGAGAGAGGAGTGAATTTACATGTAAGGGGTTTCGTTAGAGATCAATGATCGATTTGATTCTGAATTAATTATAAAGCTGAATTCCATTCTAAGTGATAAAAGTGGATGGTCAACCCATTTCTTTGGCATACAAATAACTCATCAGTGAAATTTCTAAGATCCTCGGCTTCTTCTTTTCCAAAGATCAGACACACGCCGAGCTCAGGCATTTCAGGCTTAATTTCCACTAATTTTATTTCTCGTTTTAGTGTTTTTCGTTAAATTATTGTTAATTAAATGCAATTAAAAGTCTCTCTCTCCGACTGTCCATCAGCATAGTATTTGAGCAGTCAGATCGGGCTTAATGAGACGCGACACAGTTGCACAGATGTTCCACAAAACCAGCTAATTGCGCAATTAACTTGCGGTGGAGAGGGGACGGGACGGGGCCACATGCCACATGTTGCATGGAGCCGCTGTAAATTTGTTGTATTAAGTGTAGAAAATCTCGAGCACTTAATTCACGCTTTGTTGAAGGTGTTGAAAGGCGGTCGGTTGACTGGGTCCAGGACACGGGATCCAGATCCCAGCCAAGAACCTGCGGGTATAGTACTTACCAGCCAAGTTAAACCAAATGCGAAAACCGCAAAAAAAAAACAGGGGACTCCCACAAGAACCCACACGTAATGTGTGTGTGTGTGTTACGGGTCCTTTTTCGTTTCTGTTTTCATTTTCCTATTTTTTTGCACTCGCCCACATTTGCTCATTTGACTTTGGCCGGGTCTAAACAAGCTGCTTATCCTTTGGGTCGAAAAGAAAAATGTTAATTACCCTTTGTGTTTAAATAGACCCCACTCACTCGCCAAGGGTCACCAGGACACAGGACCCCGGTGCTATTTGAGGCAATTAAAATTATTATTTTAATGTCAACACTTTTTTTGGTTGTGTTTTTTTTTGGGCCCAGGATAATGCATGTAAAACGACTAACGCCTCTCCAACGAAATCCGTTAAATGTTGCCCAAGATTTTCTCTGGATCCCTGGGTGGGACGGGAGGTACGGGTACGTCTCCATTTGCCGTCGGCACTTGGCTGCGACTTTCGAAACTTTGCTCTGGTTTTCGTTTTGTTTGGTTTTATCCACTCGTTTTTTGTGTGCCGAGTTTGGGTTGCAGGGGGTTTTCCTATTTTTTGTGCTCCCAGGGTGGATTTTACGCCCCTGCCTTGGTTTAACAGGCGTTGAGGAATTCCGCATAAGTGTTTTTACGGTATTTGTTGGCTCAAGCATTTTACGGGGGTGTTAGGTCAGTGCCCACTCTCGGGGCATAGCTCCTTGCCAACCCCTTTTTGCCATCTCAATGTTCTGGCCTGTCTTTCTCTCTTTGCGAGAAATGTTTTTCGGTTGCCTTTGGGCTTGTGGCTTTGCTTTTTCGGTCGGCTTCCGGGCTTCCAGGAGGTCTGAGCCCGCCCTGGTTGGCATTCGAGATAAGCAGGTGTTATATTTTTATGGCTAAAGTGGCTAAGCAGTTGCGGAGTTGCGGAGAGATGGCTGGGAATCATGTTCTGGTGTGTAGGTGTTCTGGGCAAGAGTGTGATAAGGCCCTCGGGCAAATCGGCTTGTTTGCAAGCAAAGATTTTCTTTTTCAACACCTGGTTCGGTGATAATAAGGTGATTGGTTGGGGAGTTAAGGAAAATATGAAAATAATTTTTGTTATTATTGAAAAAATTAGTTAAAAGTTAGCTAAGAAGTGGGTATAACTTTGATTTTAAAATAAGTTTTCTGTAGGTAAATATGAGTTGGTTTCGGAAGGTATTTCTTAGATTAATTTTACTTTTATTGCTGCAGAAATTATTCACTTTAATTAGCTGAAGATTTAATTTATTTAAGGGATTATTATTTATTTCTCTATGAAATTACTTTATTAAATATAAGTTTAAGTAAAAACACAACCTGATCTCAGTTTATCTTGGCCCATAACTTATCATTCTCATCGCTCATTTCCCTTCCCTTTGGCCGCAAACAGTTTCCTCGGTTAGCCAGAACAGCTGTTTTGGGGTCACGCCTTCCACTCTGCCCCTCTGCCCCTTAATGCCACCCCCACCCAGCTGACCTCAGACCCGATTAACTACGTAAACAGCAGCCAACAGCCAGCAGCCTTAATTGTTTCGCACTTAATCAAAACGAGCAGCGGGACTGGCCCAAACCGAGACTATCAAAGGCAGCTCGCCGGTTCGGGCCAAGAGCAGCGCACAAAGGCCAAAAGCAGATACTGGAATTGGGGCTGAAAGGCAAAAAATTGAAAACTAAAGAGCAACTTGGGGCGCACGCCAGTCCGGGACCCGGGACTGCAGACAGACGACAAGCTACAACCTACAAGCGACAACCGACAACCGACAACGAGGACATCAACACTGTGAAAAGAAAAACGTTTTATGAGCTCATTCACAAAAAGGGCCAAGGCACACACACAGACTCACAGACTGTGGCACATAGAAAAAGGAAGTTTTCTGAGGATGACGACAGAAGCAACCTGTTGAACCCTCCAACTCCAACTCCAGCTGCAGCTCCATCTCATTCCCATTTTCCGCATTTACCGCTTTTCCCCTCTGTATAAGTGTGCCACACAGTTTGTTTCTCTTTTTGTTTTTCTTTTTTCCAGCCAGGTCGTGTGCCAAAATTATATGTTAAAACATCAGCACGAGGAGGGCGCGCTGATTTCTTCAACTCAGTCGTGCTTTATTTTCCAAAAAGATTTGCCAAAAGTTGAAAAAGGTAGCCTTTTTTCGTACGTCTTTCTGGTCTTTTCCTTTGACTGGGGCTGTGTGTCTGCCAAGTGTCTGTAATTTTTCCTTTAGTGGGTGGTTCTAATAGAGGTTTTTCCTTTTAAATAATGAGGAGAAGAAGAGTGGCTGAGAGAGCCAGTGTGGGTGGTGGTATTTGTATTTTTACGGCAGTATCTTGGGTGTTTGTTAAGTGTCCTTAATGGGCTCTCAGGGGGTCAAGTTGGTGCTTAGAAGTTGCCAGTACAAGTTGTAGAGGAAGTTGACGGAAACTTGGATCAAGGGATAATTTTTCTTCAAGTTAAAGCTATACATTTAATGAAATATATTTATTTTATTTGTTTTTTAAACAGTTTTGATATAAATTGGGAAATATAAGGAAACATACATATGTATGTACTTATTTCTTGTTTTTTTTATAAGATCTAAACTAATTTCCTTTTTTTGTGAGTACTCTCTTATAATAAAACATTTTAAGCATGAATATTTCCTAACATACTCTTCCATTTTCATTGAGTTTTCACAGGTCGAGAGGTCGATAGAGTAACAAATTTCTCATCTCAGTTACGATACTTGGTCTCACCCAACTCACTCTTTTACCAGAGACTAATTTTTCTTTGAATTTGAGCTATGACTTTTGTGAAGTATATTTATTACTGATTTATACAAAAATAATTTTTATACAAATTATTTAAATAAAATTGTTACATCCAAAAAAAGAAGTAAACTTATGTACTGCATGGTCTTTTGAGTTACTTTAGCTTTGATAGCTTTACAAATTTTACTCATTTATATTATAACATTCAAAACATCAACATCTCCCACATTTCCCTCAAATTTTCATAGGGTTTTCCCTGTTCCAGAGGCGTAAAGTAACAAATACCTCGTCTCATTTGCGACACTTGGTCGGTTGCCCCCCAACTCACTCCATTCCCCTGTGCAATCACTCGCTCAAATCTGTTTGACTTCAGCCGAACACCGCTTTTCCCCCCAACGGTCACCTTTCGCTCCGGAAAGCGGTGGCGGCTGACGGAGAGGGGGGTGTTTCTGTGGGGGCTTTTCTCGCTTGCTTGAGCTTTTTTCCGACGCGCACGCTCTGCTCCGCTTCTGGCCAAATGACGATGGCGATGCGATGTCGATGTCGATGGCGACTGGCTGCGATTGCTGAGCGCCTGCTGCTGTTAGCCAAAGTGGAGGCGCCGGCTGTGGATTGCCTTATGTCGCCTGTTGCGCGCTTGGGCCAAGTTTTCTGGCCTGTTGTTGTCTGCCGTGGCTGTGGCTGTGCTTTTTTTCGCTGCCATGGCCAAGACGCTAAGCAGGGGCTCTTACAACTTCATAAGTTGGCAGTTGGCAGCAGTGTCGCAGCGTCTGTTGCCACTTTTTTTTCGCACATTGAGTCGGTCGGGAGATGTATCCATATATATAAGTATGTATATACAGTCTGTACACTGATGGTATTTATGCGCGGCATCGGCCTTTGTCTGCTGGGCTTCTGTTATTCCGCCGACTCGGTTTTCTCTCTCTCCGCAGGTGTGTGTGCAAGTGTTTATTTACCTGTTTGTTTGGCTGACTCACTCAAAGCCCATGGATAGTCAGTACTCACGTGGAAAAATGCTGATAAAGACAAGTTCTTGGGTGTCTAGGCATGCTACTAAGATAAAATGCAAACTGAGATAAAATTATATTTAATAATTATATTGAAATATTTTAAATAAATTTTTTCTTAATCTTTTCCAGCTTAAAATACAAAAATATAAAGTTCTTGAACCCATATTCTCTCAGTGCCTAGCATTCTCTATAAAAAAGAGTGAGATTGAGGGGCTTCGGAACAGGAATAAGTTATCTAAATGAGCGTCGGCTTTATTGCTGGCAATTATAGATCTGGCCAACGCTGCGTATGTGTAATTGCATTGCGATTGCAGCCAATCCGAAGCGTTCCTCCGACCGACTTTTCATTACCGGCATCAACACTTGCATATGTAATTTAGCATAATTTCAAATGCAC
>JAEIHY010009076.1:0-25285 GCA_018904565.1 Drosophila tsacasi | reverse complement strand
CACTACGTTGCCAGATTTTCCAAAAGGTCGGTAAAGGCGACCCTAATTGGGCAAAGCAGTGCGGAAGTGTATGGTAAAGCAGTTCAATCCAGTGTTGAAAAATCTCTCCACCCTACTCCAGTGCTGTAAGCCTTGGCACTTGCGCGCCATTGACACAAATTCGAATCGAATCTGGGACACCAGGCTAAGGTTAATGCATTCAAAAGACAAACAACGCACATCAACAGGAAACTAAAACTCCGGCTCTAAGTCAACTATCAATGGGCGTGGTCAATAAGGGGGCGTGCATGGCTAATGCTTGCGCTGTCTGGCGGGTAAAAGGCCACGGGCACTGAAATTCCGGGCACAGTCTCCTCCGGAATGGCCAACTACTATCGCCGCAAGAAGCCCGACGCGGTATTCCTCAACGCCAAGCCCCTAAATAGCGCCAATGCCCAGGCCTATTTATATGGAGTGCGCAAGTACTCGATCGGCTTGGCCGAGCGGCTGGATGCGGACTACGAGGCGCCACCGATGGACAGGAAGAAGACCTCGGACAGCACCGCCTCCAATAATCCGGAATTTACGCCTGTAAGTTTGGAGTGTATTTTGCCGAGGAAGTTATCTTAAAGATTTCGGAATAGAGCGTGTTTTACAGGAACATTTCGCCTGTCAACTGGTTCCTACGGATTATCGGCGTCTTGCCCATCGTTCGACGTGGTCCCGCCCGTGCCAAGTTCGAGATGAACTCAGCTCCGTTCATTTACTCTGTGGTTTTCTTTGTGCTCCTGGCGGTAAGTAGGCAAGGATAATCTATTAAATTCAGGAAGTTATATAATCTTTATTCCTAGTGCTATGTGGGCTATGTGGCCAACAATCGCATCCATATTGTTCGCTCTCTAAGTGGACCCTTCGAGGAGGCGGTGATTGCTTACCTGTTCCTGGTCAACATCCTGCCCATTATGATCATACCCATCCTGTGGTGGGAGGCCAGGAAAATAGCCCGTCTCTTCAACGATTGGGATGACTTTGAGGTGCTCTACTACCAGATCTCTGGCCATAGCTTGCCCCTAAATCTCCGACAGAAGGCCGTGTACATCGCTGTGGTGCTGCCCATCCTTTCGGTGCTTTCGGTGGTCATCACACACATTACCATGTCGGATCTGAATATCAATCAGGTTATCAGGTTAAATAATTAATTTTTAATTTATTAATTATTATTATTATCAGGTTGTTCCCTATTGTATTCTGGACAACCTGACGGCCATGTTGGGCGCCTGGTGGTTCCTCATCTGCGAGGCCATGAGCAATACGGCTCACCTGCTTGCGGAGCGGTTCCAGAAGGCTCTGAAACACATCGGACCCGCTGCCATGGTGGCGGACTATCGGGTTTTGTGGCTCCGTCTGAGCAAGTTGACCCGGGACACGGGCAATGCCATGTGCTACACCTTCGTTTTCATGAGCCTGTATCTCTTCTTCATCATAACTCTGTCGATTTATGGGCTGATGTCGCAGCTCTCGGAAGGATTTGGCATCAAGGATATAGGGCTAACCATTACGGCTCTGTGGAACATTGGATTGCTTTTCTATATCTGCGATGAGGCCCATTATGCCTCGGTTAATGTAAGAACGAATTTCCAGAAGAAACTATTAATGGTGGAGCTGAACTGGATGAATTCGGATGCCCAGACGGAGATCAACATGTTTCTCCGGGCCACCGAAATGAATCCCTCGACCATCAACTGTGGCGGTTTCTTTGATGTGAACAGGAGTTTATTCAAGGGTCTGATCACGACAATGGTCACTTATCTGGTGGTGCTCTTGCAGTTTCAGATCAGTATTCCCACCGACAAGGGCGATTCGGAGGGGAGTACCAATATTACGGTGGTGGATTTGCTGATGGACAGCTTGGACAATGACATGACTCTGATGGGTTCCTCCACTACCCGAAGTTCAACAAGGAGTACTAGTTCAACCACAATGGCACCATCGATTTCTAAGCATAAGGGCAGGAAGGGTTGAGATGAAATACATTTAAAATATAGAAACCAAATATTAAGCAAGCAAAACATGTGTGAAACAAAATATACAAAATATACCTGTAGTTGCGGCCAAACATAATAAAAGCACTTAAAACTTGTTACTAGAATCTAAATATAAGACTTTTAGGTATTGTTTAATATTTTTTTTGATTTTTTATAATACTTTTGAAAGAAAGCGGTAAATTTAATGAATATGTTCTAAAAAGTAAGAAGTATTCAATGAAGAAATTATAATTTTTAGAAGAAAGGCATATTATAGGAAAGGTATAGATAATTTCAAGTATTGAAGAACCTAAACTTTACCGTAATCAAACTCTCTTTACACTAATTTAAATCGTAAAACAAAACTCATTACTTATATTAACCAAAAGTCTCCCGGGTTATTATTTGTTTAATATTTGCACTTTTATTTGATATTCATTTCTTTTTTGTTTTGTGCTTAAAATATTGCAATTTAGGGGAGTTTAAGGCCAATATAGTAGTTAACAAATAATTTCGTTGCTAATTAAATTTAATTTTAAATATTTACGAAGTTTGACAAACTCGGCAATAAAAACCAACGAAACTCCACCGAAACTTCCGCTGCGGTAGCTCAGTTGTTAGTGTCTCCAACTGCCGCTCAGAAGTCCCGGGTTCGTGTCCTGCCAGTTACAATTTTTCAAGTAACCTTTTTTTCTTCTTTCTTTTACCTTTTAAAACTATTTTTCTTCGTTGCTAATATTATCTTCAAGTGCAGAAGTGAGTAACGCGGCTTACCGACTTTAATAGTTAGTTCTACACAAAAATAGTTGCATTTTATATTGCCGGCAAACGATCCCACAAGCTTCCCTTTGATCCAGGCACTGCCTGGGAGGGAAAATAGACGAGTTATTTATCTGTTATGTGTTAATATGTTAATATGCCCCTCAATCCATATCCATTGGCTATCTAAAATAGTATCTCTGCTATATCCATATCACACTCGGTTTTGCCAAAACAGAAACTGTAGGGCAAATTTGCAATCAAGACACCTGATGGGGAAGTTCCTAACAAAACTCGATATTTCGGGAATCAAGGGACTTAGCACTGTCCATCTGGAGACTCGGTTAGGATGTGCTTGTAGCCATTGCTGCCCAGATACATGTGCTCGCGTTGGAAATGATAGGGTATCTAAAAGATATATAGATATATACAAGATATTCGAGATACTTAAATGTAGTTTCCAACTTACAGCTCCTGGCGCTGGACAGGGAATAGCCACAGTGGCTATCTCCCGGAGCTTGTTCATGGTCCGCAGGCTCTGGTAGAAGCTGTGCATCACATACCACTTGCAGTAATCCATGCAGATCATGCTATAGCATATAATGACTGAAAAATGAAAAGGATAAGATCCCTAATACTATATTTAATTAATCATTTTCCACTCACAGTAGGGCACTTGTCCGCCCAGAAGCTGCACCACCTTGGTGTCCCTCAGCATGAACACCAGCGCACCCAGAGCAATCATCAGCAGGAACTCCACAATCAGCCAGGGAATGATCAGGCCAGGACGATTCTTGTAGACCCCAAAGAACAAGGATATGGCACTCAGGGCATAGGTTCCTGCTATACCTGCCATTACATAGAGCACATTCTCAGTGGCCGCTGCCAGTTGAGCTGCGGTCTGAAGTCGCAGATCGTTGTGGAATGGCGACATGTTGTAGAAGCCATTGTCCTTTTGGTCCAGGATATCCAGCTCCAGGACATGGCACATTTGCTCGGCATGGGCCAGGCCAAGAAGCACCAGAAAAAGGGCACAATGGGAGATTAACTAAGGGAGTAGAAGGGGAGGAAATGTATTAATAAAAAATGTTATATTAAGATTCAATTTACTATATAGTATAGGATATATATATATATATTTATATATAGATTTAATACAATTTAATTTGAATAATATACAAATCTTCCTAATAAAAAGAATTAATTAGATTAAAAAAAAACGCAAGCCACAACTGCCTCATCAACGATCTCCCAAAACTGCTACCCCTTGCTTTGCTTGCGATAACCGTTAGCGTGCCGCATAATTCCCAACCAGTTCTAGCTGCGAGGGTCATGACTTCGACTTCAGTGACCACCGAAGACTTAAAAGGGCGCTCGTCCTGGCACGTTCCCGATCGCGGAGCTTAAGTGCTGACGCATTGCGCCGCAGGAGCGTCTCCTTCGCCGCCCTCCCTTACCAGGTGGGTGGCGGGGGCGTGCGTTCCATTGCCGCCTTCGATGGCTCCTTGCGCGCCCAGTGGGGTATGGCTTTGCATATCCAGTGCGTAATTTTTGTCTTGGGGCAGGCGGCTGCACCTCGAATGGGTCCGCCTGGATTGCTTGGGGATTCCCAGTCCCCCTGCGTGCCAGTGGTCCTGTGCGCCGCGCCCCGCCTTATAAATCCATCCTGATATCCTTACATAAGGGATAACATTCAATGTTATTCTTATATTTGTAGAGGGAAATAGGAAAGAGTCCTATATTTTCAGTTAAAGCTTTTCTTATTTCCATATTTTCAAAACGAAAAAAACTACCTACTTTATCTTTGATATTCCCTGTTTATCTTAACACCTTGTTTTCCTCACGATAAACACACTTTTTCCTACATTTTCCACTCACCAACTGATAGATGCTGGTCAACAGCGCCGTGGTCCTTAGATTCCTGGGTGAAACCGGAGCCATCAGCATTTCCCAGGTGCGACGGCAACAGCATTTCCATTTGCATCCAGCGGCGGACGCCGCACTCACCGACGGCAGCAGCATTTTCCACGGAGTTTTCTCAGGTTTTTCTCCAATCAATTTATGGATTTTCCCCGCTTTCGCCACAGCTAATCAGTTGAAGAATGCGTCGCAACTGTTTCCGCGGCTGTTTCGTCATGCAATTGGATCGAAAATATAACCAAGGGTGGGGTTTGCTGGCGGTGACCTCGTAAAGGGGGGTGGGGCTAGGTGTGTTTTGGCACCCACGCAAAACAAACTTTCCGGGAGCTTTGGCCTGTGGTTTGGGCCAAACTGCACTGGCGAACTAACCGAAAAAATGTGAGAACAGAAGGACAAGGTCTGTCAAATGTTTTGACTCGCTAAAGAGCTTTTTTCGAGAGTGTTTTGTGGGGTTTAGGGGAAGGTTATATCAGTTATGAGATGGGATTTGATTAAATTTTATTTAAGAATAATATAAACAAGCTATAAACTTATTTTGCTAAGTAAAATAAACTTTTATTAATAAACATACTATAGATATAGCAAAACAAATTGCAAACAATAAACACAAGCTAGCCTAAACGTTTGATAATCAGAAAATATATTGTTTGACTCAATGACTTAACTCTAAAATAATTTTGAATATATTTGTGAATACCTAAAAACATTGGTAACGATAAAATATATTTGATGTTGTAAAATTTAAGTTTAAAACATGCCTTTGACTATATTTTTTGTATACTTAAAAATTTGTAACACTAAAGGGTGTGTAATTCTTCGACTTGAGAGGTTTATATCAAACTTGGTAAACTTTTTGTTGGGGGTTGTTTCCCTCTTGAAACCGCGCTGATGTTTATCGCCCACAAAGCAGCAAAGCTTTTTGCATTTCAAAGCTTCCGCCAGAGTTGCCACTCATTCGCAAGACCTTAAGCAATTAAAGTTGGCTGCGGGACTTCCCCTTTTACCCCACTCCCTCACGACGATGACCGACCCCCAACCATTGGTATGATAAATTTTTGCATTTTAAAAGTCAATTTACACTGGAACTATAAAAATGTAACATAAATTCTGCCAAAGCAGGCCATAAAACTCCGGCAGTCGGCGCGGAAAGAGAATCAAAGTCGTGTCTTTGCCACTGGGCAACCGGCAGAACCAAGGAACCACCTCATCATCATCATCATCAATGATCATTTTGCACTCAGAAAATAAAATTAACTAAATGAAATGTTATTTTATAGGAAAAATAATATTACCCTCAAGCTTGAGTTCAAAATTAGCTTGTGAAACTTAATTTAAGAAGGTTTAAAATGTTTTTAACTATTTTTAAAGTTAAAAACTAATCCTTACCAATTAATTATTTTTTATTTATTTTTCCCAGTGCCTGCAAGCCAACCTTATGGCGCTCCCTCTTCGAGTTGGAAGCTACTTGTGGGCCTAATTGATTGTTTTTCTACGAGCTTGGAGCTGGAAGCTCGTAGCTGGCGACTTCTGGCGAGGATCTGGCTTTGGCTCTGGCTCTGGCCGGGATCATCTCGTCTCACAATGTTGGAGCCCATTCCGGCGAGATGATGAAGACCTCAGGGGCAATATATGGCCGAGTGCGCCGTTGTTAGCGGCTTGTTATCATTGGGCGTGTTTTATTAACTTTTAAGCTGCCATACACGCGAGGGGCCATAAAAAGTGCAACTGCCCAGGCAAGCAACTGAAAACTGCAAAAGTCAATTAAAAATTTTTTACATTTGTTTGCACACAGAACGGAACGGAACGCGATTTCGGTTTCTGTTTCTTGTTTCCATCCTGGCGCGATAATCATAACTGCAAAAAAGTAAGAAAACTACGCGCAGGCGTCGCCCGTCAATAATTTATGGGCCCAAAAGGATGGGTCTTACCGGGGGTTAAGTGTGTCCAGGGGGTACGGGTGAGCTGCTGGGGCACAGGTGAGCCGGGTAGCCGGCAGGCTGGTGTATTGAAATATCATCTCGCAACCATTTGCCGTTCAATTTGCGTTCGCAACGCTCTTTTGATTGGTTTTTCCAGCCCATCGCCCTCCATCCTCCGGCGGCGATCCTCGCGATTCCACTACAAATTGATTGCCTTAAAGTAACTTGTAAAATGCATCTAAGAGATGCACCAGGAGAAATCGGGGTCCTTGAGGTTCTTATTTATGAAAAGATATCAGTAACAATTAATGTTGGTTATACAAATTGGAAACTTTAAACTTAAGATATTATTACATACATTTTCTTTGAATTTTCCTAATTTCTGTATTTTTTACCGAAACCGAAACAGAATAAATAGCTTTCAACAATTATAAAATATTTTTAAATAGTTGAAAAATAAAAATTTTATCTAAAACACAATACTATTAGGAATTCAGAATGTAACTGAACTAAAGTTCCCATTTCAAGAACATCATCTTATAATCACACTAAAACCCACTTTTACCTAAAATGTTTACAGTCAATTAATTTTATTATAAAAACGCAGAAACTTTTCCCTGAGTGTAGACTACCCTTGGTGTTGTTGTGGTGTTTCTGCCGCTTCCTGGGCTCCTCTTTCAGCAAAAAACAGAAGCAACATTACAAATGTGTGGCGTTATTGCCACGGGGGAGGAGTCTGGAGTCAGGAGTCAGGAGCATCGACTTCTTTTTGATTAAAAAGAGGAAAAAGGCCAGAGGAGTGGGAGCTGAAATAGGAGTTGTATTCGAACGTCGAGCTGGACTTCGTGATGGGGAATGGGGGCTGGAGAGTCTGTTGGACTGACCAAAAGCAATCGACGTTGTTAACAAGCATTTCAGCGCATGACAATTGGCATGCACACCTCCGGGCCATTAATATGCAACCGATGCTGACACATTTGGAGCTCAACTCAGTTGCAACTATCCCACAAGGCAATGGGCTTTCGTTCGGTTATTTAATCACAGAAAATCCTACGAACATAAATAACATTTCCCCAACTTATTTGCACAATTTGTTTGCCTGTTTTGACAGTCCCAGGTTTTGCAGGCATATATTCGATGACTTCGCTTAGGAAATATGATATGAAAGTTGCAGAGGAGGTTTCCAAGGAGATTGCATCGTGCAAGTTGATCTTAGGGATATGGAAGGCGATTGCAATGGCATTTAATGGGCTTCTGAAAGTAATTAAAGCAATGGAATTAGATTAATATGGGTATCAGGAGGGGGAAATTAATTGTTGGAGCTTGTAAGCATTACAAATAGTACTTAATTGGTGTAGAGATTTCACCAGAGATATTAATACTAAGGCTTAATCCTTTAAGTCTCTTAGAAAATACTGGGAATACCAAATTATATTTTTAACAGGACCATTTTTACAAGTGATTTTTCCTTAGTTCTTAAATTATTCAATAAATCTTTTAAAATTCTAAAAGTATCTTTACATTTATCCTCCAAACTTCATATTTTCTGGTTCATATCCTCCAGAATCCTTGTCATCCTTCCCCTCCTATCAATTTCATAATTTCGCTTAGCATTTTGCACCTCTCAGTGAGTTCCATCCCCAATCCAAGCATTGTCACGTTTCAGGACTCGCATTTTGACGGCAAATATCAATTGTAGCACATATTTGCAAAGGCCAAACACGAAAAAGGGGGCTTGGATCTTCCCCAAATTATCAAAGGAGGAGGTAGCAATGTATTGTCATCTCTACGTTTTAGGGATACATTTGCACATGACTGACTTTTGTCGCGGATTATTGCGGTGTCGCTGGGATGAAGATGTTGGCTGTCTGTTGCTATTAAGCTCTGAATTCAGAGATGCCTATATTTTGTTTCAAAAATAAGACACATAAAGGTTATATTACTAAAAAATAGATTTAATATTTTAGAAATATTAAAAAAAAATTACCTGATAGATTATAAATGAGTCAAAAAAGCATTAATTTAAATTTGAAATGCTTTTTTGGGTGCGTTTTTATTAAGTTTACTGGGGCTACCAATTTAATGAATTAAAATTACCAAAATTATAATACCCTGCAAAGGGTATAGGACACTCATTTGCTATATAGCATATTTTTGTGGGGGTTTGGAAAAAAACTAAAATTTCCTTATAGTATCTAATATTTATTTCAGATTTTGTAATCAATTATTTTTCACCAATTTTAATATAGAAAGAGTTCCGAAATATTTTATGTAAAAGTATTATAAAATTAAGTTATTTAATTTAATTTGATTGAAATACCTAATCTCTCTAGTAAAAAGGGCGTATTGCCAGCACTGACATTGCACCCTCCTGCGGCAACAACATCGAACCCCGCAGCAACATCAAACATCAGTTGCTGCAACGGCAAACAAACGAGTGAGAAAGCCCTCACCCACTCACTCGAATCTCAAGGGTGTGTTCAATTGTGTCAATTTAACGCCTTTTATGGCACACCAACCGCCGACACCTCCCCCTTGGCCCACCACATTCCACCCCCTGTTAGAGCACCCCGTTTCTGAATGAGTTGCTGCTGGCACTGCACGTTGGGCATATTAATTATTGCCTGGCCCACGGATGATTCAAATAGATCGCTGCTAGGTGCTAGCTGGAACTGTTGTTTAACCCACTCGACGGCACAAGTGTTAATTATCCCTCCATCTGGGGTGCATTGAGTACGTACTCGTACTCGTGTATTTGCAAAATGCATGCTCGCTTTACGCCGGCCAAACACGATTATTAGTAGTTGCCTGTCTAAATATTGGAAATTGACAATGTGCAGGACCAGGAGCAGGAGCAGGCGATGCTGCTTAAATGGTTTATAGATGGCATCCGAAAGGAAGGATTGCTCGCATCAAGGATGCCGAGCAAACAGCCGGGTTTGCTGACAAGGAAGAAGGAAGCTTCTCGCTTGCAGTTGTGGGCGGGGTTTGTTAACAGGATTCGTAATTAAATTGGTAGTTGCACAAAGACCTTACTTGAGACTCAAATATGATTTAGGAATCTGCATTCGAATAAACCTATTCTTTTGAGATAATTTACAAGCAGGAGTTAGGAAAGGAATTTGAAACCCTCAAAGTAATATTATTTTTTTATATATTGTATATATAGACAAATTTTCCTCTGAGCTAAAGTTACTTAATATCTAACCAGGAAAGACCTTCTGGCCAAATATAATTAGATCTATAAATTTTGCTTACATTGTTATGAATTCTCAAAGGATATATAGTATTTAGAAAGGGTTCATCAGAATATGTAGTTTGTATATTCCCCAAGGCTAATATTTATTTGATTCCCTCTATTTGCTGATTTCTTACCCAAAATTCGGCAACATTTCCACATATCCCAAGCTGCCCAGTGGCTACATTTCCACATATCCCAAGCTGCCCAGTGGCTATACGTGTAATCAAAGATATCCTAAATCCCAGCAAATCCTGTAAATTATACAATTCATAGGCTTAAAGCGTTGGGAAAAGGAGCAGCGGCAGTTGCGCTTGCCTGGCAAATATCCTTGATATCATTTAGTCAACTGGAAAAAATTCAATCAGCATACTTGGCAAATATTCAACAACGCTCTGGCGCTGCTTCTGGCTCTGAATCTGCCTCGGGATGGGGATAAGGATGGGGAGGAGGATGTACATGAAGATGTGGATGTCGATGACGATTGTTTGACATCCCAAAGGGGGTGGTACACCGTACAGCGGGTGGGGCTGCATAAATCAACAGCAAATAAATGCTGATACGCTGAAAGTTCGTCTTGGGATGCTTTCGGCTGAAACAAAAAAACACTCGAAGCGGAAACGAAGAGAACAAAAAAAAAAACAGCACAAAAAAAAGAGGAGAAAAATTCGCATTCGATAATTGAATTTTCCGTGGCGTGGAGAATAGGAATAGGGAAAAATGTCCAAAAGAAAAGCACCAGAGGGGGCGTGGTGGTGGTGTTGCGAAGGACCCAGCAGCGTGTCCAGCGATGCATGCGTCGCACGTAGCCCCGAGGAGCAGCCAGCAAAGGGAGGGAGAGGAAAGGAATCAAAGGAGCAGCATCGGAAGGATGGGGAGCTTGGAGCTAGGAGCCTGGAACTGGTAGCTCCAAGCTGCTCCCATATTATGTGCACAATAAATAGACGTGATCAGCATGAACAAGGTGAGAGAGCAGCTCGCTGTCGCTGTCCTCGTCCTGCTTTTTCCTCCTTTTCCTAGGGAGCTGTCCTTGCGCTTGGCTGAGCGGCCACATCGCTGGCTGCATGCTGACAAGAGAAAGCACTAAAGAAAAAATGCTTTCTAAAAATTAGAAACAAAATTACAAGTCCTTTAAAATTATATTACATTTTTTACATTTCCTCAGGGAATATACACATGCATAAAAATTAATAAAAATGTTCTAACATTTTTAGAACCATATATTAAGGGGTATTTGCCTTTGCTTTTTTTTGTGAAGTGCAGGGACTTGGAGCGCCGAAATCCCCGAGTGGAAAGCACTGGCAGGACGAGGATTTTTGGGACTGAAGGAGCCCCGGCAAAGGAAGCACTTGAGAGGATGTTGACTGAGTTTTTCCTTAGCTTCTTCTTTTTGCCGACAGTTTCCGGCTTTTGTTGCACGAAAAGTGCTCGACGGGGTCTTTTGTGTGCGTCGCTCTGTGTGTCCCTGTGTGTCTGTGTGAGCCCTCCGAGGGGTTGGCTAAGTATGCCACCCACCAACCGCCTTCCTCTTTTACCCCCAAAAAGATGTTGAAACTTCCGAAAAACAAGGCGCCGCTAAACTTTTTTTATGCTAACTTACTTTGTAGTTTCTTCTTATTTGCAACTTTGATTTTTGTTTATTTTCGCTGGCAAGGAGCCACCCCCGCAGGACGAGCGTACAAGGAAAAAAGGAAGCCGAGAGCTCCAGCTCCAAGGGTGGCTTGGGATACGCAACCCCCAAGAAAGAGAGGGTCTGCGGAGAAGCGAGATAGAGAAAGAGAGAGAGAGAGAGAGACGGCTGAAAAATGGCGGCAAGCAGGCAGCTTCAAGTAGCAGGAAAATTTCTTGACACGGAAAATTTCCTTGGACTTTGTTTTTCATCGCCTTTTTTCCTGCTCTTGCTCTTTTCTTGTCATTTTCTGTCTTCCCTCTTCCGTTCACTTTAAAGTGCGCCATTTTCTTGTTTGCTGACCCAGGCCTAACCATCGCCATCGTCGTCGTCACCCTGGTCTCCCCCGATATTCCAAGCGGAAGTTTTATGAATTTTCTACAAAGCATCCAAGTTTTTTCCCCTTTGGATTTCGCCTTCTTCTCCATCATTTTTCTTTGCTGGAAAATTTCTATCTTGCTGTGGAATCACTGCAGTGTGAATAATGACAAAAAGCAGAGGAAATTGTTGCTGCTGCTGCGTCAGGAAATATTCATGAAAAAGAAGAATAATCATCAAGAAAAGTCTGTTGCCAAAGGGCAGCCAAGAAATGTGACAAAAACTTGATGGTTCGCCATGCGGGTTGGTTACAAAATTTCAAACATTTCACTTCAGTTTTTTTGGGACAATTAAAATTTTACTGAAAATGTAATGGTGTCAACCCTTTTTTTATTTTCCTGTTTGGTGGAAATTAACATTACCTAATGAAGTTATTAGGGGCGTCAATGAAGGTCAACGAATTGACATTTAATTAAGTGCGAGCAGCCCGCACTCAGAAATGATCTTTTAATTGTGGAGCACCTAATTTCGGCTTCAATCATCATTTTCTTTTTAGAGTTTTATATTTGAGAGTTGTATTTTTCGAGGACTGTCAATTGACGGACCGTGAAGCGGAATGTGTTTCCATGTGTCATTAGGGAAGTGACATTTGTTTTGCGAGTCAGAACAAGTCATTAAAAGGGGGAACTAATGCCTGATAGTAGGCCTTAAATTAGCAGAGATCAAGAGTTACATATATTACAGTTTTTTATATTTAATAATTTTAATCAGAACGGTATCTCCCATAATTCCCAATTAAGAAGGTTATATTCATTCCTCCAGAAGTAATAAACTTGCAGCCTAATAAATTTGAGCTCTTGACTTAATCCCTAAGCTAATGTTCATTAAAATATTAAATCATAACTGAAGTTGAGCTTAAAGTTTATGCTTTGCTTTATTTATAAATATTTTTATTTATTTGGTTGCCTTTCTCAGGCGAATTAGCATAAATTATGCACGCCCACTTGCGAATGCAGTTCGTGCGTGTGACCTCCTACACCCCCCCTTTTCATGACGCACGTGCACGTGCCATTTTCCACTGGCAGGTGAGGCGACGCACAATTAAGCGTCAAGTGGCAGGACCAAGGGATGCCGCTGCCACCTCCCCCCAGGATGGGGTCGGTTCTCAAGGACTCCCCGCGTAGTTTATTGAATTTTCATATTTTGTGCCTGCGACTCGCTCAACTATGTAAAGTGAATTTGGTAAACGAATTAGGCATCTCGCTGGCTCGAAACTTTGGCCAAACAAACAACTCGGCAGTAGGGCTTGAAAAAAAGGCTATACAAAAATATATATAGCCACGCCTCCCGGACTAGCAACCGCCTTCAGCTCAGCGGGGATTCTTAGCTTTGAGAGAAATTTATAAAAAAAAGGGAACACAATTGAGAAATATATATAAAGTAAAGTTTTTTGGAATTTTAAATTTTAATTTAATTCCGGAAATAAATATATATAAGGGGAAGGGTTTTTTTGTTTTGAATAAATAAATTTTTATAAATGTATATACTTCATAAATAATTATTTATTTATCTCCAGGTTTACCCGTAACATGAATATATAAATATAAATATAACCTTAATAATATATCATTAAATTACAACAAAGTTAAAAAAATGTGTCCTTAATATTTTTAATATAATATTTGAAGGACCTATAAATATATTTCTAATCCATCAAGTTAGAGTCAGTCATATACATATAAGTATTAAAAAAATACTATTTTTCAAATGTTTCCAAATATAATTCCCATAAATAAACCGAAAATTTTAACAAGCTTAGGTAGCTACGCTTCCCGAAGACTTTTCCTCAAGTGTATTATAATCGAATTTATTTGTCTGAGGGTTTTCTTTTGGCAAAAAGTTTTTCGCAAAGCTGGCAGCGGTTTTCAGTTTTGAGTTCATCTCCTGCACCATCCCCCCCGGAAACCTCAGCTCGACCGAAGAACTCAACCCCTAACCGCATTTGCACACGCTCGTCCACACACACAAGATTTGATTTTATTTTATTTTATTTCATTTTACTTTATTTTACTTTACTTGTCAGCGTTGCCGGCATTTTCGGGGACCCTTCTCAGAAGCTGTGTAAAATTAGCAGCATAAGATTGGATTATATCCTTATGTGTGGCATGGATGGCGCAACTTGCCTTTCCCCCTTTTCTGGTTTTTCGGTTATTCGGTTGGACTCGGAAAGAGACACAGTCCTGGGCCCTGTGATTAAATATGTCGAAGCACGTGCCACGATTAGGCGAGCGGCGTTGCGTTGAAGCGTGAGCTAGGGGTTAAGGTTTTGGGACTCGTACTGGGAGGCGACACTTCTGTTGAATTGCTAATTTGCTTAAAGTCAGCCTTTCTTTCGCCTGAGTGACCAACGGACCGGAATTCCCCAGCAAATCCCCCTGAAAATGGGATTATTCTGAAGTGGCATTGGTTTTTCGGAGCTTCCAGGGAGACAGCGATTGAGATGTTAACGGAAATAATGGTGGCATTATAGGGTTAGTCACACGATTTGCTACAGAATCAATAGGAGCTCATCAGCTGACACATTTTTTGTGATTGTTTAAAGTAAATATAAGCAATATCTATGTTAAGGTTGTCTTCATCTTCTCAAACTATTTTCCACAAAATACTTATATCATGAATATAATATTATATATTTTCAAACTTTAGCTGTATAATATATTTCATATCTCCCATGCTTGCTTACCTCTTGCAGTTAAATATTTTTCATCATTTTCCGAGGACTCTCCTCCATAATCTTGGAAAATCGTTGACCCTGGCCATTCATCTCTCGGTTGGAAAAGACTTTTCCCAGCTGGCCGAGTCGGCAAACGAAACGCTCTCTAATTGGAACCCCATTGGCTCCCCGGGCTCCGTAATATAGTCGTTCTATAAAGTATCCCCCCATCCCCTGGGCCGGTACCGGGGCCATAAAGTCAATTAATCGCCTAAAGTGCGGGATAATAATTCCGGGGACTGGGAGAAACCAAACCGCGACAACCGCCAAAAAGCGGCTCAGCCCGGCACCTCGAGAGAGAGACGTCTCAACTATAAATTGCCCCGAATGGGTATGGAAAAGGTATGTGCTACTCGGACCTGGGACTCGAGACTGGGAATGGAACCCTCCTTATGGATGGATGGATGGATGGTTGGGGGACTCTTGTTTGTGTGCCTCGCGCCTTTTGCTGTTTGTTTTTGATGTTGATGAATGTCGGTGGCCGCAACTTTCCGCTGTTGTTTTAGTTGAACATACAAAAGGTTGTGCGGCGTGTGTCTGTGTGTGTATATATATATTTATTTTCTGACCATTTTCTCTCTTGTTCCCAGTTAATGTTTTCATTTTGTGGAGTGACTTGGAGGGGGCTGGATTTCGGATGGGATTGCGTGCTGCTTGATGCATGTTCCCTCACATTTTACAGATCCACTTAACCTCGTGATTGATATGTTGCAATAATTCTTATCAAACAATGACCACCGAAACCAGAGAAAAATCGGCCACGGAGCACCTTTACCAAAGATGGTAAAGATTGGGAAAGTAGCTGGGAAATTTTAATATGATTTTGTAAATATAAAATAACTTGTGACTGCACAGCTCATATATGTTGCTATTGTACTTCGGGCTACAGGTAACTTCCAGCTCTTCCAAGGTCATCAAATATCGCACTTCACGTACCTCTTTGCCGCAGAATTGCTGTAACAGCAGTTTCTTTAAACTCGGTTGGAACTTCGGTAGTTCGATAATCCCTAAATGATTTGCTAATGATGATTTTGACGGAATGGTGTCATTATAAAAGTATATAGATTTCAGGCCTTTTACTTAATCCAGCAAGGTCTTTATAGAATAGATAGTCTTATACGAAACTTTAAGGCCCATGGACTGAAGGGACAGTGTTGTTCTACCAATTTTACCACGCTGTGGCCGGTAATATGCTTGACGCTTGAACCACAAATTTGCAGGAGTACTCCTTCACGTCAAATCAGATGTTTCGATATCTATTATTCTTTGGCTATTGTGGCAACAGAACTCCATTTCAAAATCCCGATGAACCAGAGCCAGACAAAGTTGTTCTCTTAGGTTTGGCAATTTTTTAAATATTAAGACAAGTGCTTCCAGCGGCAAGTCAGTTATGTTCGATGAAGAATTCATTTTCCGGCAAAGGCAGTCAGCAAATTAAGCTTAAAAGTCAGCAAAATGAGTTTAAAAGAACATCTTATATCTTTTTTTTTATATCTTCTCCGAAGTAAATTTTCAGGTCTAAAAGCAAAGGGTGCTTTACTTTAAAGATCACATAAAAATCAAGGTAACTTATCAGAACATCTAAAAATTATTGACTAAAATATCTACATCTAGATTTTATCATTTCTAAGCCCCCACCGAACACCGAAATAAATAAAAAAGCTCACAGAGAAAATTGTGTATTCCCCAAAAAATGTACACAATTCTCACTTTTGTAAACAATATTAAGAAATATTAATTTTCATTTATCATTTTGATTGAGCGATCAAATCAAAAGAGAATCGCTGCCATCTCCGGTTGTTTTCTCGTGTGATTTCTTTATTATGATAGCAGAGATTCTCTTTTAATGATCTTTGCGCCGTTTTGATTTATGGATCCCAAAAAAACGGAGACCCAAGAAACCAAAGGCAAGGCAACCGCAGACCCGAACTCAGCTTTAGCCGCAAGGTGTCGAAACTGCAAGTTTTTCGGGGGAGGGGCTTTTGAAACATACAGACATATGTCTTCAGGCTTGGGAAAATGGGTGAATAGAACGCCAATCTAACGGGGTCCACTCTAATAGAGGGGATCCGTAGAGGGCGTGGATCAGCGTGAAAATGTGTGTGAAAATCGGTAGATCATCACATGGTTCCCAGGCTTTATAAATAATAATTATGTTAAACCAACAACCTGGGGGGCAGAGATTAAAGGGATTTGTTTAAGGTCGCCCTAAAATAAATTGTATTGAAATTAATCTCAATTAAAAGCAGCAATTTGTTGTACTTTGTTTTTGTTTTCATAATTTGCAGTTTAAAGTAGCTTTAAGTTAGAAAAATTTTATAATATTAAATGCAAACTTGTCTGAATAAAGGATTCCTTTCAATAGAAGCGTGTCCTTTGAGACAGAGCCCGCCTGCGTCAAAAAATCCACCCACTTTCCCCCCTTAAAATTCAACTCCTCCCACGTCGAGTGCCTTCGACTGTCGACTTTTGTTCTTTTTTTCCGGTTCAGCCAAGACTTAACTTAATTATACCCTGTAAATAGGCATTCGAGTTGTGCAATCCCTTTTGGCCTTTTGTGAATCGACGGTGGGAGGAGTAGTCCGAGGGGTGGGTACCCTTGATTTCCTGCCCTGGCCTCTATAGAGAGTGAGATCCTTTTGTAAGCCGCTTAGATCCCGAAGGGTTCCGCTTCCTCAGTCCATCTGGGCAGTGTAAAATGTCCTGTATGCAAGCGTACAAATTAAAATTCGGTTTCTGCGGTTCTGCCACACTTGCATAACACCCAACACCCAAACACCCTCCGTGCAAACACCACCGACGCGTCGGGCAAACAACCCATGCCAGAAGGCATCCGATCCAGAACCAGAAGCAGAACCACTCCTAAACCACACCGACACGCTCTCTATAATTTATTTTGACATGTTTGCCAACACATTTCAATTGATTTTATTGTTGCCGCGAGTCTAGCTCTCCGCCATAAAAATAAAATAAAGTGAAATCAGATGAAAAGTATCACAATTATTGAAATATGAGAACTTTTGTCAGGCGACACTTGGAGAAAATCAAAAGAGTATCTTTTAAATAATATAATAAGAGGTCATGGTGATGGAACTGAGTGATAAATATTTATTTTACAATATTATATATATTAAGTTATATATATTAAAAGAGGTTTTCTATTGAAAAACAGCCAAGAAATTCGCATAAATATTTGGGAAAGATTTTAATTAGCTTAAACCACTGTTTACTTATGTTTGCATTCATATATTTTCTTAATTTATGAATTTAATTTAAGAATTTAAGAAGTATTTTTTTTATCAATGAGTGAATATATAGTTTTATACTCTTTGTTTTTATCGTGTGAATTTAAACAACGAATTAATAATCAAATTAAGTTAATTAAAATAAATTATTGCTATTATTGGTTTCTTTTTTTGTCCAATTTTTTTTTTTAGCAGTTTTCATATAATTATTTAATTATATAAGCCGCATTTATTCATTTTTTAATTAATTATGGTTTAGAATTAACTCAATATATTTTCTTAAATTCCAAAAACCGTCTTCGTTTTTTTTTTAGAGTGCATCCTATAGTAATAACAAGTTGCAGTTATCGCCTATAAATCACCCGAAAACCGCAGAGCAGACAGACTCCCTCGCTGGCAAATAGTTTTGCGGATTTGTAAATTAACAAATTGAATTAAACGCGCGACTGGGCAGCAGAATCAGTGGAAGCCCTGGCAACCCTGGCAACTTCCATGGGCCTCCTCTCCCGAGGGGGTTTTTAGTTTTATTTTCGACTGGGTTTACGCCTATTTGCATTTCGCGTGGTTTGCCCGGTTGGTTGGTTATTTGGCTGATTTCCTTTTTTCTTCTGGTATCTCGAAAATTATGAATAATTCCCTGTGTTTGTTGTTCGATGATAATCGGTATTTGACATCATGTGGCAAATTGCGGCAATTGTTGTTAATGATTAGGCCGTGCAGAAATTGCAGAGATCAATGGCCTTTGATTGCGGTCACAGATACTCGTATGTTTGAATTTCTGCAGGTGGCCCCGGGACCTTGCAATGATTTTTAGGGGTTTAAAAAGTCCCTTTTCCGCCACTTTTAAAGCCGTGCAAATAACTTATCTTAAGTTGAGAGAGATTTTATATTATTATTTTTTTATTTTGCTAGCAAAAGGGAAAATTTGATATTTGTGCATATTTTAAAGCAAACAATTTGCATGCAAATACACATACAGGCGAAAAAAGTTTTCCTTCTGTGTTTGCCATGTATGGCATATGTGCCAATGTGTGTATGTGTGCTTTCGTTGTGTTTGTGTTTGTAATGCCTCCTCCGCCTGTGAAAATATTCGACATATTTTCCAACAACCAAGGCAAACATCAAAGGATGCTAGGGAAACGAATGGGAAATGCTCTGGGAAGTTGCAAAGAAGGGTAAGATATCTCTGATAGTCTTTATATATGTATCTTTGACTTAAGGATTAAATAAAGTTCAAGGAGTTGAATAAAAAAAATTTTCTTTGAAAAGGACAAACTGGAGTATTAAATATTTAATTATTTGTATTTTATGACTTCAGAAGAGAGTTATATTGAATAATATGCATTTCTATATCTTATATTTGTTTTATGTAAAATATTGAAACTATTTGTATTCAAAATTATTTTTATTATTATTAATATTTTTTTTAACTACATTCATTTCAGACTCAGGAACATAAGTTTTAAGAATAAGAACGTTGATTACCTTTAGTAAAGTAAAGTCTATGGGGATACCTTTAGACCTTAGAGTTTCTTACATTTAATAATATTAATATTTCAAGCATATGATTTTATAATTTAATTAAAGCTCGAAACATTTTTCGAATCCTTAAAAAGAAAACAAAATGAATTCCCTAAAGAAAACCATTGATTGTTTTATAAATTAATAAATAAAAAATAACAAAATATTTTCATGATCTTAGAAATAAAATCAATGATTTTTAATATTACATATTAAAGGATTCTTGATACTAGTATTTTAATAAGGTTAATTAATTTATTCATTTTATTTGCCAAAAATAGAAACCATCTAGAAACCCAACGAATTTTGTTGGCACTTCCTCAAAAGTTTTCGGAAATACCTCTTACTCTCCCATCGGAGCCCTTCCATAGCAAGCAGTAAATATGCATTTTGTTGAATTTTCCATTTTCATTTCCATTTCCATTTCCATACCCCTCCTTTTAGCCATTTCCCTTTGGCCAACCATTTTCCGCATTTTTATGTTGTTTATTTTTGGTAGCTTTTTAAAAAACATCAGAACTTTTCATTTACATATTCGCTTTGTAAAGAGACACACACAGAGAGCGACATGATGGAGGGAGCTGAGCTGGTGTCCTGTGTATCCTTCGGAGCGTTTGCTACATTTCGCCTGGTGCCGAAAATTTGCATAAAATGCAAATGATGCTGAGCGGGGGAAAATCGTGGAGGAAGGATGAGCTACCTCGGTTACCGCTGTGGCTTTTTGTGGTCCTTTGCGATATCATATTTATTAAAAGGATTATTGGTGCTTCACTGGAATATCCTGTTAGCTCGCTGCCACCCATGGGGTGGCCGCAAAAAATCACCCAGAAATGGGAATGGGAATGGGAATGGGTCTCCATTTTCCCATTTATGCAAATGAACAACGGCTGCCTTTTGTTTCAGGGTTTTCCTCTTATCTCCTTCCCCAATTGAAAATATGCTGCTCTTCTTTATTTTTTTTATTATTCATCTCTGGGAGCCGCCATATTTGATTTAAAAGTTGACGCCGCCGAATCGCTTCTAAAGCCTTGTGAAAAGAGGAAAAGAAAATTATACAAATACAATTAAAATGGGCGAGTTTTTCTTTTACAACTTCGGGGGAATTTTCATTGAATTTTCACCTGATTTCACACCTGGCACTTAGCACTTGGGGAGCCGAAAAGCCGGCGCTATCTTTGGACTTGGCGCTTTGTTATGATTGCACTCTATTTACTTGGATTTTCTCACCTTCGAACTCGGTTTACTTCTAATGAAGTCGAAAATTTTCGGTTGCACTTTTATGGCCCAGCGAGCGCCTTCAATTGGCAGCTGTGATGGGAAATTCGAAGGATTTCTTGGGGTCAAAATGATGAGAACAAGTTGGATAAGGGTTTTATAAGGTGTTTTTTTATAAGTTGGATCTTCAGCGGGTGATAATTGGAGAGGGATTTCTGAAGTAGAATCTCTTTTTGCGGAATTTTGCATGTTTAAGGGCCCCTTAAAGTACAATTTAAGGAGCGGTTTTTTTTAAATGAATCAAAATTATAATAGAATCATTCTCTTTGTATGTGTATTTTGTTAAAGAGTTTAAAACATATTCTTATTTTTAAATAAATATATCTAAGGTCTTACGGAAGTCACAAAAGCCTTTTTGAATCTTCGAAAGTTGTCTAAAACTATTCAATGCAATTTTTGAGTTACCGAATTCAGTGAACATTTTTTTACAATGTTAAATATGATGAGTCTAACTTTGCGACTCCTTTGTTGGGTTTTTCAGAAAAATATTTTTTTCTGTATCATATTTTTAAAATATTATATCTAATACGTTTTATTGTCATTAATAAATCTCGTTAATATTTCTTTAAAACCCAAAAACTGCAAAAGCATTTGCCAAAATATCGTTTAAATTAAATTAACCTAAAATATACTTTTAAACCTAATTAACTACATAAACTACACTAACTCAACCCATTTAAAATGTATTCAATAAAAAATAAAATCACCAAAACATCCCTCCTTAAAAGTGAAATCAAAATCTCTACTCTTTCAACTCCCGAAAGGCTTTTCCGAACATGCCTCAATTTAAGGTGCCCTTGCGCCTTTTAGTATGTCAATTCAAGAGTTCATTTCGGCATGACATATTGCAGCAAGTGGAAATTTGCTCGATTCTAGCAACCCCTGGGCCCCAAGTCATCCCCCTTTTCGGAAAAGCCAGCCCCCTCGCACACAGATAGCACCCTTGGCCACACAGATGACACCCACATATGGCACTAACACCGCCAATTTGACGCCAAGTGAGTGCCTGTGTGTGTGTGTATGTTTACCCCTGCCACATTTTCCCCATTTTCCATACCCGGAAACCCCCCCATACCCCCTCTGCGATGGCGATGCCCACTTGTCAGTCATTTTACGAAAATGTTAAAGTATCAAATTCATTGGAATTGCGTTGAGAATGTTTGACAGTTCATAAATGCCCGACGCTTGACTTGCATAAATATTTTGCAAGGCCTCCCGGAACGGAAAATGGCATGGAAAAAGGAAGCAGAGAGGCTGGCGACAGTGGGTGGAAAGCTGTGTGGCATGTGTGTGGCACTGAGCACTTGAAAAAGTTTCCAAAATGCGAAAAGTCAAACAAACGTCCGCGCCTCCGCAGCTCTTGACAGTTCGTCCCCACCCCCGTCCGTTTTCAGTTTTCCGCTTTCCATCCGCTTTCCCCATCTCGCATTGCTGAGCATTTTCCCCCATTTCATGGTTGCCATTTTGTTTCGAGATCCGTAAAAAGTTTCCCCCGTTTTTATCCTCCCCATCCTCATTGTTTTTCTTTCATTTTTCAGCTTATTTTTTATTTATTTTGTTTGTTTTTCTATATGTTTTTTTCTCACTTTTTTGTGGGTCTGCGTCGGCGCAGTGTGAAAGTTGCTCAACCGAAAGAGCTCACTCAACGCTCAGCGTGTGGGCCCTGCCACGAAGATGAGCAACTCAACTCAAGGGGGCGTTGCCCAAAAACTCCGAGTGAAACTCACGCTTTGAGTGGGTGAGTTTCTCGGGGACAGGGTGTTTCTGCTTAATTCCGATTTTCAGCTGCTGCTGATGGAAAAACAGCTGTTGACCGGAGAAATATTGAGAGTTGCTGTTGAGTTATGTTTTGTCCGATGCCAGGGACCTTGTTATGGGCCTTTCAGGACCTCGCCTGGCCGCTGCCTTAGTTGGCTTCGTGGAAATGTGAATGACAGGAGGCGTAGTCGCCGCACGTTCCCAGTACGAGGGTGCGAGTTTCGAGGCCTAGCGCCGGCTAAACAATTCCTGGTGCGAATATTTTATAGGCTTATGTGGCTTTTAAACATTTTTCTGGGTCACTTGGGTCTTGAAATTGAATATATTCATAAAATAGGGGTAATACAAAATATATAATTGGGAGTTTTGTGGAATTTTCCTGATTGTTTCTATTTTCTTTTTATAAAATATACTTTAGACAAAAAAAAAATTTATTTTAATTGAATTGAATAACAAATTGTAAACTACTTTAAATTAAAGCCTAATTAATCTTATTTGAACTCTTAATTTAGTAATTAAATTTCAAGTTGTCTTAGTTTCCTCTTTTGAGAAGTATTTCAATTACTCGTTTAGTTTGTGTATTCTACAATTATTTAAACGTAGCTTTCAAAATTTTATATATTTCACATCATGAATTTTGTAATGCACAAACACTTAATAATTTTATTGCAAGGAAATGTTTATTATTGTCAAACTCTCTTTATAATAAAAAATCACATTTCATATATTTAATTTGTATTTTAACTGCCTCACAATTTTAAAGTCTTTCCTTCTAATGACTTTTACCTTCAGCATATTTCCTCCTGAAACTTAATCCTCCACCTGTTTCCACTCAAATACCTTTATACCAAAGCCTAATTCCCGTTAGCTCTATCTTGAAAGCCCTTCTGATCATTCGCACTTCAGTTGGCTAAAATTGTATGAAATGGGGCGGCAGGTAAAGGCGCCTAACAATTCACTTCCGCGTCTACAACCATTTCCGCTGCACTACTCAACAAAACAAAAGAAATGCCTAGAAAGGCGACAAAAACAACAACAAAAACAGCAACAAAATAAGACCTCGAAAAAAGAAAGCATACGGAAGGCAAATAAATAATAACAAAAGCTGAAAAAGACGCAAAAGTACACAAAACAGCGAACAGGAAAAGGTGAAAAATGTATTTTGAGGTGTCCGCATGCTAAGGTTTCAGGTACACAAAGAAAATTAAGGTTTATAGCTAAATTAAAATAGTAAAATGGAAATTATTGTAACATTTTAATAATACAAAAATATTGAAGGTACACACAAATTAAGAAGTTTTAGGTTTATATTTAAAGTAAAATAGTAAAACGGTAAATGTTGTGCAACTTTATTAATCATAAAACATTGATCAAATGTAGACATGGAAAACTATATATTTTATAGTAAAAAATGGAAGAAAAGCAAAACAATTAAATATGGAGTGTAAATATTAATATTTTTAGAAACAATTTCTTAAGAGTAATATTCATTTTTTCCGACTGTTCTTCCTATTCACCAACTTGTGTATATACCCCCTTAAGGTGCCCCCTTTTTGTATCCCCAATATTGATGGCTTCTGCACACGAAAAGGTGCAGAACGGAGGAGTATGACGCGATTAGAATCTGTAATTAGTTTTCGTGTATCTGCAATTGTTGTTGCTGTTGGTTTGGTTTGTTTGCCGTTGTTGTTTTTGCTGTTTGTTTTTTTTTTCCTAGCTGGGAACTGCACTTGTTTGGCGGCTAAACTTAAAAAGGCGTTAAAACGAGCGCCGACGCTTCAGACACGCGATGTTCACTGTTCTTTTGGCTTCTTGGCTCTACAGAGCACAAAAAAAAAACTTGGGGGCGGTCTGGGGAAATCATCATGATGAATGGCATCCCAGATGCAACACCAGGAGACAAAAAAAAGAGGAAGCGACCTGTCATGAAAGCCAATTGCCGCTGTTTGCCCTCGGCTTTCTGAATGGTGCCACGAAAGGCTAACATAAAACCATAAAGGGCACGCAGGATGCTCTTAAAATGTGTTTTTATGGTAGTTAGAAGATTAACCCATTTGTATTTAAGAAGTTGATAATTTTGATATAGAAAGCTTAATTTAATTTTATTCAGAGAGATTTTTACGACTAAAATTTGAGCCATTTCATTTAAAATATCACACAAAGAATTTAAAAAATAATAACTCATTTTGTTAAATTGAAGTGCGTTTGATGTTGTTGAAGAGTAATAAAATATCGTTAACACTAAAGCACCTTATAGCTTTAGAAAATATGGGTTGTATTATACAAATTCGGGGGTTTCCCTTGATTTAAAGTATACGGTTTTGGTCATCGTTTAAATTATATCGATTTCGTATCATAATCGAATGTTTGCTGCTTGTCGTTTGGCGGCACCATCATCATGCCCGATATAACAACTACAAAAACACCGACACCACACACACACACACACACACACTCATGCGGCAGAAACAACAACAATAATCAACGCACAACAGCAGCAAACAACAACAACAAGAACAAGAAAAGCAATGGCAAACAGTAGTGGCAACAAACAGGCTCATTTGCATATTTACCAAACAAACACACGCACACACACACCCGGTGCGGTGTGTGCGTGTGTGCCAAAATATACGATATCGTGTGCTCATAATAAGTATCTGATAAGTAATGATATACAAACACAGATACAAAGATATAGATACAGATACAGGCGGTGCAAGTGGGCCTGCCGTGTGTGTGTGTGGCGATAAATGCATTCACAAAATGGCTGAACACCGCAACGCACACCCACACACACGCACACACACACCACACACCACACACACACGCGCCGTATCAGTGGTGGACCTAACCTTCGCCAGCCGTTCTAGAGCTGGCCGGTGCTCGT
>JAEIHY010009073.1:0-12086 GCA_018904565.1 Drosophila tsacasi | reverse complement strand
AGGTGAGGTGAGTATCGCTCAGCAGGGGTTCAAGCCCGTGGATATATCCAGTGAAACCCAGGATTAACAATCGCCTTCCCTTCCCCCTGCAGTAAAGCGTTATATCTTCACTGTACAAGCACCGGCACCGACACCGACGCCGGCACGGGCATCGGTCTAGGATTTGTTTAAGACTCGAATGGCACTCGCTGGATACATGGATACGGATGAGGTAAGCAAGGGAGTCTAAGCGCCATGCCATCCCCGCCACAATGCCTTGCTCTTGCCACCCACAGGATCGCTAAGCCGCCCACAGCCACCTTCCTTCTTTCGCTTAAGGATATCCCCTGCCGACCGACACCGATAATGATAATCAACATCGCAGCTATGTCTGTTATCGTTAGTGTGTGTCTCTGTCCTCTTACTCTGTCACTGTCATGATGCTGTCCCCTCCTTGTTTCCGGTTCCGGTTTGTGTGTGCGGAGAAGCTGACACAAGCTAACAATCATAGAAAAATTCTTTTAAAATTGCTAAAACACTGATTTTAGTGTTTTTTTTTACTCAATTGAAAGTAAAGTAAATGAAACCCTTCAAGATTAACTGTAACTCCTCTTCTTCAGGTTGGAAAAGCAATTTTTCTACCTTTCCTGGAATATTAAAAGCCAACATTGGCAGCTTTCTCCCGTGCCTAACCCTCCGCTGTTCTTTTTTTATTGTTTAAACTAATCTAATCCAAACTCTTTCCGTTTTTTTTTTTTTTTTGCTTTTTCAGAAAAAGGCAGCAGCTCCGGCCGCGGCACCGGCAGCGGCGGCAGCAGCCAAACCGGCGGCTGCGGCACCGGCAGCAGCGGCAGCGGCTGCCAAGCCAGGAGCGGCCCCAGCTGCCAATGGCAAGGCGGCACCGGCTGCTGCTGCCGCCGCACCCGCCGGCCCGCCCAAGGATCCCAACGATCCCAAAGTGAAGGCCGAGGAGGTACACTTGTGTACGTGTGTGCCCGTAAACGTCTTCGTATCCGTGTCCGTCTCCGTATCCGTAACCGTGTAACCGTGCCGTGTGCAATGGTGGTGTTCGAGTGTCCAGTTGGATGTGGAAACCGGGCCCAGACGATGCTGACTCCGATTGTTCTTGTTGTGTTTCGATTTGCAGGCTAAGAAGGCTAAACAGGCTGAGATCGAGCGCAAGCGTGCTGAGGTGCGCAAGCGCATGGAGGAAGCCTCCAAGGCCAAGAAGGCCAAGAAGGGTTTCATGACCCCAGAGAGGAAGAAGAAACTCAGGGTAAGTTTCGGGATCTAGTCGACTAGCTGACGCTTCTTGGTGACTAAAAAATCGAATCTCTGCACCCACAGTTGCTGCTGCGTAAGAAAGCCGCTGAGGAGCTGAAGAAAGAACAGGAACGCAAAGCGGCTGAACGTAGACGCATCATCGAAGAACGTTGCGGCAGTCCCAGGAATCTCAGCGATGCCAGCGAAGGTGAGTTGCCTCGGTCCACGAGTCCCCCATCGAAACCACAGCCCGGCTGGCCAGCTGCATGGCAGGCAGGCAGTAAGTCTTCCCTAACCAGGAGGAAGGCCGTGAAAAGTTGGATCCTGCCCTGCAGCTGCCGCCGGGTGATGACATAAAAGATGATGAATGATGATGATGATGATGAATAAAAACCACTAATGGAAAAATAAAGCGAATCAATCAATAAGAAGAGTGGCAGGCGGATCTCACACATCCGTTTGTCGCATTTAACTCAAATCGATAATTGAAAGTTGAACAAGTGTCATCTATCGCATACATACACCACACTCACACCACACACCACGCACACACTCAACCATCACATCACATAACACACACAAGGACACACAAGCACATGAGTCCTGCAGGAGTGCATACGCTCTGCAGGATAACCGATTACCCGCAACACCAACGGATCTCAGCGTTGCAGAGGAGCCTTCTACTAGTCTTAACCACACTGTGTTGAACATATGTATCTAAATGTGTCTCTATTTCTATCTCTCTTTGTCTGTCGATATCCCATTCCAACACCAACCCCACTCCAACACTCCAATACACCAAATACACCAACACTCCAACACTCCAACACACCAAATACACCAAATACACCAATACACCACCCACTCTCCAATACCCCCACTGAGAACAGACACACTCAAAACTCTGATCAAGCAACACTATGACAGGATTAATAAATTGGAGGACCAGAAATATGATCTTGAGTATGTTGTTAAACGCAAGGATGTTGAGGTACACATACACCACCAACTTTTTATGCGCCTCCTAAATACGCCTAAGTCTATCCTCGATCAAAATCAAAAGTCTCGAGCTCTCTTAACGCTTAACAACAACAACAATAAACACCTTCTGTTAGCTGTCTCTATCTATCTCTCTCTCTCTTTGTCTCTATATATCTTAAATATCTAAATATTGATTGTATAATACACTAGATGTTCGTGGAAGCCCGAACTAAGCACTAAAACTGTACAGAAAACTCAATAGCTATAGCTTTCAATGAGGTGCACACTCCGTACTCACCCCGATAACAGGTCTCTTTCTATATGAACACAACTCTATGCAGGAAAGTGTATGTTATTTTAGAAGCTAGACTCTCTCTCTCTCTCCCCTGACACACAATACACTCAAAACTCCCACACCATTCAGTCAATCAATCAACAACACACACCGACACACGTCACACCTGTCCAGATCGAACCCCCTGATAACCACACTTCGTTCCCCAGATACTCTTCAGAAAGTTTGTCAGGACTACCACAGTAAGACACTGAAACTGGAGTCCGAAAAGTACGATCTCGAGCACGAAGTAGCCAGAAAGGACTTTGAGGCAAGCAGCCAGTTGATACAGTTGTGATACACATATAGTTTCAATCTCTCGCAGATCGTAGAACTTGTCGATAACTCCTATTTGTAGACTCTTTAGAGGACACCTTCGCACACACCAGCCCCAATGATATATGCAAATATTACGGAGCTGCGCCTCCTTCCGGCGGCTATCTCAATACGTATTTGTGTGTCTGCGTGTCTCTTCTTTGTTTTTGGTCCGGCGGACTAGCAATCGTAGTTAACCCCAACGGGGTGAGAACTATGGCACCCTTTCTGGGGGCCATTCCCCCCCGCACACATCGAGGTGTCTGGGCACCCGAGAATAGATGATCGCACTTGTAGAGCACAGTATATACCATATAGAAAGTAGAGCCCTAGTCTCAACGCAGCTAACCCGTAGGATAAGAGCCTCCAGATCGGGCCTTAATTTTATATATATTCATGGGGCCCGGTCGAAAGTAACTTCGCCGCCTTCAAGTACTAAACAAAAAGAAAAAAAATTAAAATAAAAAATAAAACCCAAGCCGAATGCAACAAATGCCGAGACGATACCTTTTTTGATGTCACCGTATTTGTGTGCGAATTTTTTGCTTTTTGCGGCTTTAGCTTTAAGCTTTCTTTTGTGGCTACACAAGGTTTTTTGGCTTTTAACTGTAGCAAACACATAGTGTACTATTTTTTGTATTTTTGTGATTTTGTTCAACAACAAAAGCTTCTACTAATACTAAACAAAACAAAAATAATCAAATTAATAATAATAAATAACAAAAGGTAAACTAGAAGGGAACGTTCTTTAGGAGCGCAGGAAATAGTGACCAGAGGTTAGGGAAAGCCACGTACAGTCATATCAGTAGTACAGTCACGCACAAGTACAAACACCGATACCGTTACAGACCTCTACACTTCATGTTGCACGCAAAAACGAAACACTGAACATATTTGTAGGTGATAAAGATCTCGAGTTCAATCTATAACTTTATATTAATCAAATCTTAATCTAATCCTTCTTTTTCTCGAAAACGCGCCAACCAAACAATCGAACTATCGAACAAACAAAACCAACAAACAAAATCAAATCGAAACAAAAACAATTTAATGCGTCGTTGTCGTCGTCGTCTCTCTCTCCCAATCTCTCTCTCTATCTATCTATCTCTATCTCTCTTTCCATCTCTCGCACTCTTTCTATCTCTATTTGTATGTCTTTAACTACATCTGTCTCTGTTTCTACTTCAATGTACACGACACTCCTTTCTTTTAACCACCCTCTCTTTTAACTCACTCTCTCTCACTTTCTCTCTCCCAATTCTTTCACTCTCTATCTGAATCTATCTCTCTCTCTCTTCTTTGATCCGTACCCGACACACACACACACGCACACGCAACATACGAACACGACACTCGCACATTAAAACCGAAACAAACTCTGTCGTTACGTCTTCTCAATCACGTCACGCCAACGCGACGTTACGTTTACCGCAGCCGAACTGCAAACAATATGCAAACAATATTGGCAACGCCTTTACAATTTGGAGGGCGATAAGTTTGATTTAGAACACGTGCAGAAAGTCAAGGCCCAAGAGGTAAATTCCCCAAGATTTACAAACAAGTTTGCCCATGCACCCAAAAAAAACAAAATAAAAAAACCAAAACGAATACGAAAACAAAAAAAAAAAGAAACCAAAATCGAATGTTTTTTTCTTACTTTCTTATGATGCAAAAACAAACAAAAAACAATATAAGATATTATATATAAATCGATTATTAATCATAACTTTACTTTACAATTATGCCCTTGATATTTAATTACTTGATTTCATTTCTAAATATTTCCTAATCATATTTTTTAGTTTTTACTGCGATACTTCTGTTCGTTTTACCTAATTTTGATATTGTTTTAACTGCGCTAAACTACAGAAAAAAAAATAAAAAACAAATTATCAGAGAGATCTTCTCGCATCGGCGAGGAAACAGTGCCCAGTGCGACCGTGTACATACATCTATCCGGCCGGAAGCGGACTGATCCCAGGCACTGTTTCCCCGTCGCCGCCGTCACCCCCAAGCCACTTCTTCGGTCCGCCGAAATGGAAGCTTGTAGGACTGTCTAAGGACTACCTTCGACTAATTGTCACTTTGAACTAAGCCCGAATGTTAAGGACTCGATAAATGGAACGCGCTTCCAACAATGAGACAATAACGTAAACCGTAACGATCGCTTCCGCTCCATTCCGTCTCGGTCCGCTCCGTTCCGATCCGCTCCGATCTGTTCCGTTCCCCAATACCGAATCAGAACAGAAACAGAAAAACCAAGCGAAAATCGAAGAATTGAAAACTCATCGAACACATAACATCTAATGAAGCTGCGAAACAACAAGCGATATGATATATATGTATATATATCGATAAACATTATTGCGATAAACCAAAAGAAAACTCTATAAACAGTAAATGCCAATCATAACTACTTTTAGTCATACCTAGATTTAGAACTCTTTACCAAAAACGTCGATCGCCGATATAAGCAAACCAAACTTAAAAATATTTATATATTTACAAAAATCGAAAAAAACAAAACAAAAAATCAATCAAAACCAAATCCCGAAAAATAAAATGTTTTTGCAGGCGAATTGCAAGAGATTTGCGAAGAGTATTACGAGCGTATGTATATTTGTGAAGGCCAGAAATGGGATCTGGAATACGAAGTCAGGAAAAAAGACTGGGAGGTACTGCAACAATTTCAATTTCAATTTAAACGTTCAATTCTCGTTCTCAATCAATCAATCAATGTCAAAACTCTGAATACAAAAGAACAACCAACCAACCAACAAAACTCACCCAAAGACAGAATGCAACATGCAACAAAATTGTATCAAAACTAAAAATTGAATCGATTTTCTAAAGTATTCATTTGAGTTCTAGTATCATGTTCGTTTCCGTTCCGTTCAGTTCCGTTGTTTCTTTCTTACTTGTTGAATGCGCATCAAAACACGTCTCTTAGTTTGTATCTGTTTTACTTGACTGTTTCACAAAAAAAAAAAAAATGAAAAACAAAAAAATACAAATAAAAACCTCTTGCGCCCCAGCTCCCGTATATGTATGTGTATATACAGAAGCATATATGTATGTATGTGGGTGTCGGCGGGTGCACTATTGTGACTATTTATTCGTACTACTCCCTGTTCGATTTCAAATTCAATTTCAATTTCGAGTTCGAGTTTCTAATGCCGTTGTTACTCGCTCAAAAGACGGAAACACGAATCAGCCACAAAATGATCGCTGAGAACGCGAGGATTGCCAACAAATCGTTATCGAACCTATCGACCACTCAATGCATTTCCGGTCCACTGGCGCCCCAATTGTGACCAGATGCCGTGCCACTTGGCACGTGCTCTCAGTGAGGTTTTGTCCGAACATGAAGTGAGGTTAAGTCTGCCCCCAAGCGCACACAAGCACGAAAACACAAGTCACTGGCACCGCCACTCCCCTCCTTTCATTTCAAATTGTTCAATTAAGCTGGCAATCCAAGTACTCTCATCAGTCACAACAACTCTGCACCCCCTCTCTCCCTATCTCTCCCTTGAAACAAGAAAAACGATATTCAATATGCGATTAGCGATAAATGATTAACGATAAACGCATTAAGACAAAAACAAGAACAGAAAACAGCAATGTAGTATTAGTAAATTGCACAACTACAACAACAGCAAGATAACTAGTTTGTTGCACCATTTGTGAACTTTGTTTTGTGTGTGTGTTACTTCTCTTTTTTTCTCTAACTGTAACCAACAATTTGTTTGTGCTGCTGTCGTCGCGTTACAGCCACTACTATTCAACTGCACTTCAGTCTGTGCGTCCGATCCACAAACACAATTAAAATTACAATTAAACAATTACAACCACAAGTACACCAACCACCCGAGCACACAAGCACATCAGAACAAGTCAAAAAGTACAGTCACGATCACAGTTACACAGCACACGATTCGCAAAGCAATGCACGCTCGCACGCGACATTTTGCATGCAGCAGTACAACCAACAAACGAAAAACAAAATTAAATAAACACTTAAAAATTCAAAATAAAAACAAAACAAAAAACACCGACAGCAAAAGCAGCCAAGAACCCCAATAATCCCGATTAGCCACGTCCTCTAGAGCCCTCTCCGTCCCGCCACCAAATCTGTTCCCCGCACTTCATTGTAAATAAAATAATGTCTATGTAAATTCTACTCATTGCCGCTCACATTCTGTCTATCTCTCTCTGTTTTTCTGTCACTCTTTTTCTGTGTTTTTCTATTACTCTCCTGTCCGCGAAAAGCCGCCAAAATATAAAAAATAAACATCAAAAAAGAAAAGCAAAGCAAAGAAGATCCGAATTCCAAAGTTGAAAAGCATAAAGCCAAGCGTCGATTATTTCTCGATTGAAAATCACTTAATGCTAGCCTACTAAACGTGATATACCGATTACCGATTACCGTTACACGATTACCCGCCAAGAATCTGCGTGCGCAGCCGAACAAACAAATCGAAAGAAAGAGAAACAAGCACAGCAAAAAAAAAAAAAGCAGAGCAGGAAATGCAACACAAAACAAAATAACGAAGGGGAGCAAGCAGAGGAGGCCTGGTTACTAGCGCTTCGATAACGATAGCGATAGCGATCACAATAAGCAGTACCTCACTACCCCACCAGTCGCCCAATTGGGTTTCAGTCTCAGCTTCCGTTTCAGTTCCAGTCTACGTTTCCATTTCCATTCCAGTGCAGTGTCAGGCCAACGTCGCTCGATCTGTCTCACCCACTCCGAATCTGACTCTGACTCTCACGCCCCCTCTCTATCACTCTGTCGCTGTCTCACTCTGACTCTCTGTCTATGTCTCTGTCTAGTGTATATATGTATAAAAGAAACAATACTCTCTATAAAACTACAAATAAAGCATTAAAGCAAAAGCAATCGACATTTGGATGTTATGCTGTTCAATCAACGAGAGGCGCGAGCTGAAAATCCCCAAGAAAGTAGCGCCAATCCTCGAATATCCGAACCAACCAATCAAAACGCAATACCACTATCCTCGTCTCGCTCCCACTAGGCAGTTATAGACCATTGAGAACTTGGCTCGTATGGCTGGCTCGCTCGCTCGCACGCACGCACTCACTCACCACTCTCTCGCACGCCAGCACGTACTAGTAGTTAGTAGTAGCACTTAGCAGTAGCTGTTGTTAGTACTAGTAACTAATTAGCACTAGCGATGGTAGAGTATCGTATCCCCAATATATAATATGTCTCTGCATCCCGTTTCCTGTGTCCCCCTGCATGCTTGCCCGCAAAAAAAATCGAAAACCGAAGCCGAACTTCTTCATGCAGCATTTTGATTTTGATAGTTGCCCGCCGTAGCTGTAGCATTATGTGTCGATAGACCGACCGCCAACAATCGATGATCCTCACACTAATCGCATATCCTTTCTCTTCCCCACTCTCTCACTCAACGCAGATCAACGATCTCAATGCCCAAGTTAACGATCTTCGCGGCAAGTTGTAAGTACAGTCTAGCAATTCGATATCGCAGCGATTATTAATCGAATTTTTCACCATTTCAACCCTGCAGCGTCAAGCCAGCCCTGAAGAAGGTCTCCAAATACGAAAACAAATTCGCCAAGCTGCAGAAGAAGGCCGCTGAGTTCAACTTCCGCAACCAGCTGAAGGTGGTGAAGAAGAAGGAGTTCACGCTGGAGGAGGAGGAGAAGGAGGTAAGTTTCGACAAGGGTATCCGCTGGGGGAGTCCTAGGGGCTAACAATCGTCAATCGATAAATCTCTACTCGACATCACACCGATCTCTATATCTGATATCTATCTCTCCTGCGACGTTTTAGAAAAAGATAAAAGATGCCGCTGTGCTAAAGCAAGCCAAAAAGTGTAAGAACCTGAGTGTGTGATCCAGAACCAGACTCCTTCTGTTTGTCTTGAGCACCCGTGTGCACCGCACCCGCTCTATGTCTCTCTATATAATATATACTACATATATCTTTTGTCGCACTCTGATCCGTAATCGTATCTGTCCTTTCTGCGATCTGTAGCTGTCTTTAGTCAGTAGTTATAGTCACTCCACACACTCTGTTGTTGATATCACATGAACACACATACACGAACTATGTATACATATGTTGAAGGTCAATTTGATCGATAATTATCGATAGCTTTTTAATTATATCGAAAACAAAAGATTTGAAATTAGACCAATCGTTAGAGTTTGTCATCAAGTTGACCCACATTACGTATCCAAATTCTCTTCTTTTTTTTCGACGCACTCTCGTCACTTGTAAATGTAGATCACAGACACAATGTAGTTTTTAGTGCCGGCACCGAGCATCCAGATGTTGTATGTGGCCACCGACCGTGAGATTCCCTTACTAATGATGATATATCTTTTCGTTCTCTCTCCATAATCGCTGCATCCGCTCATCCGACGACCCCAATGAGCAGAAGAAACCCGACTGGTCCAAGGGCAAGCCCGGCGATGCCAAGGTGAAGGAGGAGGTTGAGGCCGAAGCTTAAGTGTCCACACGTCCACTAGTGTCCACTATTGACCCGTGACTCCCGCCCTAAACAATAATTGAAATTATTTACAACAATTATCTGAAGCAATACCATTTATATCAATCTATTAATACAATATATATTTACAAATATATATGCATGTATATATCTCGCCAATATATATGTGTCACAATGGATTTTGAACAGAAATGAAGTCAATAAACAACAACAGCAACAGCAACAACAAATAAATCAACTCAAAGAATGAAAATCAAACTCAGACTCAGACTCAAACTCAAACTCAACTGCTACAAATAATTCAGATCAACGATTCAAACAACAGCCAAACATCTGAACACCTTGATGAATTATTGATTATATTTCATTATTTACAAATTATATTTTTTAATGTAAATTAAATTAAATTACAAAAAAAAGAAACAAACAGCAGAGTCTCGCACATTCTTTCTATATGTCTAATACCAATCGCCAACTCTTCCTTCACTAATCATTATTGTTCGCGCACAACAACACCCAAACACACAACTCAACGTGGGGTCATCTTTTTTTTTTGAACAGGTTTTAAAGGTAATTATTTGCGAAAGAATTGGTAAATAATGCGATCTCATTTGTAAAAGAACTTTTAAATGGTAACTAAGCATTAGACAAATATTTAAGGCTGCAACTAGCCACATGGAAATACACATTAAAATTAGCATATTATTATATTTTTTACGCGCCTGTCGCTGCAGATCTCCTGATAATATATTTATTTCGCATCATTGCATTTAGGAAAGGGTTGCATTAACTTCCGCCTCAGTGACTGTGATTCTAATTACGCAAACCAAAGGGGCCTTACGCTTTGGGCAGAGCGAAATCAAATAAATATGTGTAGATTCGACAATCACATACCTGGCATTAGTTTTAAAGCTGAAACACAAAAATATGCATGTGGATTTACAGCTGCCTCAGGCAAATTATTTGGCTTAAAAATCGATAACACCTTTAATGGATTTTTGATACCTTGGCTTAAACTAAACCGATTTCACTCTGGTTTGGTATTTTCTTCTTGGTTTTTATAGAAGAACATTTCCGCATTCAAAAATCAATATCTAATTTTTGGCCGATTTTTGACAAGTTTGACGAAAAAATTGTTGAAAAAATGGGTTAATTTTTGGCTTAAAGATCGATAACACCTTCAGTGGGTTTTTGATCATAACTTTGCTTAAACTCAACCGATTTCACTCTGGTTTGGTTTTTTCTTCATGTTTTTTTTATGAGGACATTTCTGCATTCAAAAACGAATATCTAATTTTTTGCCACTAGGCCTCCTTGTTTCATTTTTCACCGTTCCATATGGACTTATCCTTGCACATTTCGAAATGGATATTCAAGTTTCTACGGCATTTAAACAACTAGTCTAATAATGAATTATTAATTATTAATAATTATCATACGAAATTGTACCCGACATCAAAATATTACACTGTGTATATTTTGTGCACCTTTAGTACGATAATTTGATTTCTTAACCATGAAAAACGGTATACACCTCCGGCATCGACAAGTATCACGTAAGTAGAAAAAAATGCATTGACGCTTGCATTTGGACATGTGAAATAATCAAATTACGAATCAGAAATCCACACTTGCACCATATTGTGGAGCTCATTAAAAATGCTTTCGCAACGAATTATTACCAATGGCTGCAGCCATTTTGTGTGGACAGACGCAACGCCCACCTGCAACTTAGGGGCTAATGGGTAATGGACTTTGCATCTGGTCGAGTGGTCATCCTAATAATCCCGATGCAAGGATGCGGGAGAACAGGTGGCTGGTCCGCAGTGCTTCCATCCATGCCATCCATGCCATCCATGCCATCCATGCACATTTAATCCAATTTATCAAAAACTATAAAAGCGCCATATGCACCTAATTGAGGCTAATACGCTCGGACAGCACATAACATAACATAGTTTTGCATCTCATAATTGGCCCGTGCAGAGTTGGTTCTTTGTTTCGGCGATACAAGTCAGCAATGTGTGTGGGCAGAGGTTCAAGCCAAAGGCAAAGCCCGGATTCTTCCCATTTCATTTGATTTAACAAAGTTGACATGTGCACTGCGTCCGTAATTGATGCCAGTATGAGGGGATATGAATTGTTTTGATTCAACATCCTGATTGTGGTAAGCGTGTAGGAGCCTCAAAGGCTTTCAATTAAGCCTTTTCTGAACGTGCAGAGGTTGCCCCTGGTATTCAACAAAAGTTACAAATTCAAAATGAAAAAAAATCTACAAAGGTTTTGGAACTTTAACCCGTTTTTTTTGCCATCTTCCTGTGGCCTCAATTCAAGCCGTTCGCAGAAACATTGCCTACGTGGGGAGCAACAGCTGCGTATTATAATTTATTATTATTATTATTATATATTTTTAGCAGGGTCCGTAATCATTAGAATTTATATTACAAAAATTTAATGGTAATGAATATATTTCGACTGTTTTTGATTTGAGTAATAAAAATAAACATTACAATTATTTTTGATGAAAACAAAAAACATTTAAAAACAAGAAAGGAAGGTAACTTCGGCAAGCTGAAGTTTAAATACCCTTGCAGTAAGTATTTAAAATTTGGATTAAGGATTGCGGTTCTTTTCGCTTTCGCGTTTTCTTAGATAATAGAAATGTTGAGCGAAACATGTTGACAGTGAAAAATGTTGCGCAACAACTAAATGTT